>JAQQSV010008714.1:0-13702 GCA_028646515.1 Pseudochirops corinnae | reverse complement strand
TAAAAGCTGTTCACAGTAGCATTCCTTTGGGAATCTGCTGAGGATTGGCATTACAGAAGGTAATTAAAGCATCTTAATATTAAGAGGCATAAAACTGATAGTTAGGGAATGGTTTTATGAATTCTCAGATGGCAGATGAAATTTGTAGCACACCAAGGAAATAGGCTTCCATCTTAGCATCATAGAAAAGGACATGACTTACAAGCAGGTCATAACTTCAGAAAGCACTTGAACCTATTCTGCATGTTGGGGGAGTGGTGTAGAGGAAAGTGAGAAAACATTTATTAGAAATAAGTTTCAGATACAATTTAAGACTTACAACCATCATTCTGTAGTGTCATGGTAAAATACAGCATACAAGTTAAGGGTGAAAATTGGGATTGGCTGGAATCATACTGTCTAAGCAGAAGGTATGCAGTGGTGAAGCAAGAGTTCTCATTGGAAGAAGGGTGGGATCTGAGGTTTTAGTAGATTTCACCTTCATCATAAGTCAACTATATGATTTTGGGAGGAATAAAAATAAAAATGCAAACATCCGCCTTCAATAATTGAGTCGTGGCATCCAGAAGGAAATACTTGATAATTTTACTGTATTCTGTCCTTATCAGACCACAGCTGAAGTACATTGGTCAGTTCTGAAAATCTTTACAAACTGGAGCATTTGCAAGGGAGGTTGACTAATGATACAGTTTGTTTAAAAAAAAAAAGTCCTGTTACATGAGATAGAATGTCCACGATCTTTGGATTTGTGAAAGAAAGATGGATGACTATCTGTCAAGGATTATGTGGAGACAGCATTGTTTTCTAGGTAGAGACAATAAATGTCCTCTTAGATCCCTTAGACATCTAAGGCCCTGTGATCTGGGTTAATTTCTATTGCAAATAGCCCAGTTGGTCATATGTGCCCCATGTTGTTCCAAATTTCTTAACTTCTTCGTAAGTTTTCTAGGAAGTACTTTGTCCTCCATTGACCAGAGAAAGGGGAATGTTGTGTGAATGTTTATGTGTGTACATGCTTTATTGCATGGTTGTAAAACCCAATTTATGCTATTCCTCTGAAGCCAGGATTTAGACATACTATGTATCAAGTAGAATTACTAAAAAATGAGATCATTGGCCAAATGAATGAAGGAAAAAGGTGAGGAAACATAGTAAGAAAGGGAGGAAGAGACAGATAAATAAAAACATACATACTCAAAAACCTTACTGCAGAGCCATTTATGTTACAAAGCATGCTGTTAAATTCTGTTTCCTGAGTTTACAATTTTATGTACAATACAATCCCCATCCTTGTTGTTGGTAAGAGAATATTACAGTACTTTTCAGTACTGGACCTACCTTTGACTTCTTTCTGTAAATACGACTTCCATGACAGGTCATGTTGGAATTGGGAGGGAGAAGTACAGCTCCTAGAAGCTATTTTCTTCTCTTTGCCAAGTGAACACTGCAATGATTAGGATTATTTGGAAGGAAACAAATCATAATTGGCACTGGCAGTATGACCATGGACACATCACTTTCTCTCTCTGATTGTCTCTTTCTTATGTAAAATGATAACAATAATAATTGCATATCCTATGATTCACAACTTTTTGGAACTTTTTCTTGAGGTCTTTTTTTTTTTTTCTGAAACAATTTTTGCAGGGCTTTCCAGGGAAAATCATTCTACACATTGGAGTACTATCTTAATGTGAATGTCTATGAATTTTCATTGTTCATCTAACTATAGAGGCATCCCTATAACAGGTTAAAAAATAAAAGAAAGAAATGAGTAAGCCATGATGACTGACCCTCAGTGCCTAACATGCTGTATTTTACACAGCAGAGATTTAATTAATGTTGAATTGAATGAAGGAAAATATGCATCTAATATATCAGGACCATGGACAGAAGTACGAGCAAAGCAGCATCTCTCTTGGTCAGGAGGATGACTTGGAAGATGTTAGAGCTTGTTGTAACTGAGTTGTGTTCTATGGGAAAGTTTAAGAAGGTGTGGTAAAGGAAAGTTGTCAAGAAGGAGGAAATGATTTTGGCAATTGGCCATAAAATTGGTTTGTATTTTAATTTAATTTAACCTTTCTCAATTACATGTAAAATAGTTGACATTCAGTTTTTAAAAATTTGAGTTTCAAATTTCCCCCTGCCCTCCCCTCTCCTTTTTAGAAAGCAAGCCATTTGATATAGATTATACATGAGAAGTCATACAAAATATATTTTCACATTAACCATGTTCCAAAAGAAAACAGATTTAAAAAAAGAAAAAATAAACAGATAAAAAGGAAAGAAAATAAACAGAAACCAAAAAAAAAAAAAGTCTTGATCTCATTCAGACTCCATCAATTCTTTCTTGGAAAATGGACAACAATTTTCATCATAATTCATTTGGAATGATTTTGGATCATTGTGTCGAACATTCACAGTTGATTATTGAACAATGTTGCTGTTGCTGTATACAGTCTTCCCCTGGATCTGCTCACATCATTTTGTGTGAGTTAATAAATCTTCCAAGGTTTCTCTGAAACCATCCTGCTTATCATTACTTATAGCACAATATTATTCCATCACAATCAAGTATCACAGCTTGTTAAACCATTCCCTAACTGAAGGTAATCCCCCCAATTTCCAATTCTTTGCCACCACAAAAAGAATTGCTATAAAAATGTTTGTTTGGTTGGTTTTTTTAGATATAGGTACTTTTACTTTTTCTTTGATCTCTTTGGTTTTAATAGTAGCATTGCTAGGTCAAAGATCATGTTCAGTTTTATAGCCCTTTGGGCATAGTTCCAAATTGCTGAGGAACCATTTCACAAATGCAGTGGTTTATGGAGAATAATTTAGAACTAGGTGAACCATTGGCCATCAAGAAAGAGGGCTGCACAAGAAATTCTTTAATACAGAAATACATCTGTACATATCTGCAAACATAATAATCAGCTGGAAAAAA
The DNA here is from genome assembly GCA_028646515.1 of Pseudochirops corinnae. Taxonomy (NCBI): domain Eukaryota; kingdom Metazoa; phylum Chordata; class Mammalia; order Diprotodontia; family Pseudocheiridae; genus Pseudochirops; species Pseudochirops corinnae. The sequence continues at coordinate 10,758 of JAQQSV010008714.1, read as the reverse complement.
GATTGGGAGAGCTATGTGGTGGTTCTGTAATTTACCCCCTGTTGAGTTCTTTGTATTCTTTAACACCAGGGATCAGATTTACAACATAGGTGAATCCATGGTAATGACTTTGTCCCAAGAACACAATGCTATAGCATAGAACATAGGTCTACCAAAGCATATAATCTCTGGAAGTTTCTAGGGAAAAGACTGTGTTCACCTCTCTCCTTCTTCACCTTTCTTAATCCCAACAATGAATCCTGCATTGTCTTAACTTTCATGGATATGTATTTTTTCATATGTATTTTTTTCTATACTTGTCTCAGGTATCCCCTTTAGTTCCCCACCACTCAGTTTAGGTGGGAAAAGATCTTTCCTGGTTTGCTACTGATTTGACTTACCACAGCTGGAACTTGGTAGCAATTTCTGGACAAGACAAAGTTGAGAATATGTGAAGGTAAAAATGTGGGACAAAGGGTACTTCAGAAAAACAAAAATAAAAATAATTCCATGATTTCATTCTTATCTTCCATTTGAATCTCAAAGGAACAATTTCCCCCATACTTTCATAAATGCTTCCCCAAACTCACTTATATTTGGTTCATATGTCAGGTAGGCAGGGATAGGATCAATTCTTAGAAGGTTAAAAAGTGCAGATTTTTTTTTTTATGGGATATAGGAGTTACGCTTTGAGCCAGTGTTTGTAGGTGTTACTTTTTTCTTTTTATGTACAATATACAGGAAAATTGAAAAAGCAAAGAGATTTTGATTTTTACAGTAAGAGGCCTGATGACAATTTTCTAACAATAAATAACTCCAATAATTTTCAAGAAGGGAGAAATAAGTTTGAGGTAGAGGAACTGTATCTTTCAAAAATATCACAATAAATTTAATATACTGTCTTCTAGCATATTTTAAAGATTTTTTTCTCAGAATATCTCCATTGTATTCCCAAATGTGTCACTTCTTAATTTTGTGATTTGGGACAATAGCACTTCACCTTTCTGGGCATCAGTTACTTCATCTGCCAAATGGAGTTAGAATATATGATCTCTAATATTCCTTCCATTTCTAGCATCCAGTTCAATTGAAGTCAACAAATCTTTATTGATTAGATGCTCTGTGACATGTACTATGCTAGTCTACTTAAGTAACTTGCTTTCTATTGGTGGGAAACAACATGAGCATAGAAAATTAAATATAAAACATAGGCAAAGTCATTTTCTGGTGAAGGGACTAGGTACTGTGTTTATTTGGCTTGGTTGGTTTGGTTTTCTTTTGTTTTTTTTTCAGTGTTATTTTAGGATAGACTTCCTGAAGGAAGGTGACACTGAAACAATGAAAGAATTTAAGAATTTTATGAGTTAGAGAGAGGAGGGGCATAATGTATTCCAGGCATATATACCAGTTTAAGCAAAAGAATCAAAACAAGAAAGGAACAAGAACACCAATTTGTTGGTGAAATAAAGTACATGAAAACAATATGAAATAAAAATGGAAAGGTCAGTTATGGACTGTTTGTGAAAGGTTTTTTGTTTTTTTGGCCAAATAGAAGTGTTTGCAGTTTTTAAGTGAGGCAACAGAGTCATTGACTTCTATTTCTTGTGTACTCAGGTGACATAATCGAACTTGTCTTTAGGAATAGTAAGGTGTCTGCATGAAGAATGAATTAGAGAGACTTGAGAAAGGAAAACCAAGTAAGGGGATATTGTAATAATTTAGTCATGAGGTGGTTATGGCCTCAATATTCTCTAATTCCATTTAGAGAAAGTGACTTAGAAATGTGATTATGTGAAGAAGAAGTCAAAAAGTGGTGACTTTGAACTTCTGGAGGCCATGACTTGACACCAGTAGAGATATGACCTGATCTCCAAGGGAGGTGTGATCAATCAATCAGTGCAGAAAGATGGGCTATATTCTACCCCCATCTTGTTACTGATCATTGGTCTTGCTTCTAGCAACCACACACACTTTTATCCCCCAAGACTTTCCAACTCTTCTCTCTCACCTATACACTTGTGCAATCTCCTGTTTCACATTTTAACCCAGGCATTAGCACCTCAGGATAGTTATAACCTGATGCACAGACCCACAACAAAGTTTACACAGTTGGGAGGTACAGTGAGACATCTCCCAACTCCACCCCACACCCAACTACCCAGTGTATGGTCCTCCCCACACTCTATATCTTCAGGACACTGTCAAACATCACTCAAAAGGTAGGACCTGGCTTCCAGGAAAGTGAAAAGTGAGGACCCCAAGTCCATTTTTTTTCAGATGAGACAGACTAAGAGTCAGAGGATGAGCCACCATGGATGGATGTGAACTGCACCTTAGATTTCATTACATTATTTTTCTAAAAAAAATTTAAAACACCTCCTCCTTTTTCCAAACCCACTTTTTCCATGGACACTACCATCTTTCCAGTTACTTAGTTTAATAACCTCAAAGTCATCTTCACTTCCTCACCTTCAGTCACATATACATATACAATCACATATACTTCATATGTACAATCACTTGCCACCTTATGTGGTTGCTACCCACCATAGAATTTCAAAATCTATCCTGCTTATCTGTTCACATGGCCATCACCCTAGGTCAGAAACTTATCATCTTTCACCTGCTTTGTAATAGCTAATTCCTATACTTAAAAAAATCTATTTTGTGTTTTGTAGAATGTATATAACTATTTTTAAAGTATATTCTCTATAATTTGTTAATAAGTAAACACAATGATACGGGTATAATATGCTTAGAAATATTATTAGGAGGGGGTGTAATAAAAGCATATTTGGATACCACTGATTGAGAGTTACTTGAAGCAAATATTTTAAAACAGGCAAATATATAAGTATTGAAAACATTAGATAAAAGTGAAAAAATATTTTATTCACATGTCACATTGAGTCATTGGAGTTTATTGAGTAGCCGAGTAATATGGTAGATTTGACCCACTTCAGTGGCACTTTGGAAGATGAATTGGAGAGGGGAGAGATTCAAGTCAGGGAGAGATCTTAGGAGAAACTGAGGTAAGCAAAGTGAGAGGTTCAGAAAGTCTGAATTAGAGTGGTAGTTATGTAAAGAGAGTGAAGAGGGCATATGGGAAAGATATGGAGATAAAAACAAGATTCAACAGTGGATGTAGATATGTGTATTGAGGAAAAGTAATGGGTCAAAGATGATATCAAGGTTTTGCTGGTACCTACCCCGTAAAATAAAAGCAATTTCAGAAAGGGGGCTAGTTTGGGAGGAAAGATGATGTATTGAAATCAGTAACCGATCGTTACCTATCCATACCTGCTCATCCTGTGCAACATACTCTGTCTCGCTATTAAATCTGTGGTGAAGGAGGAAGTAGAAATATTTGTCCCTGGTCACCCCTCCCCAGTAATCTCAGAGCCCACTCTCTGCCACAGCTACAAGGGTTGGGGATGAGTATATTTGGGAGGGAAGTGGAATTTTCCCAAGACACCCTTCAGATATAGCCATGAGTGCTCATATAAAGGTTGAGTTCTAATTATCCTAAAGGGCTAAAGTCCAGCTTAGAAGTGGAAGAATGGCAACTTGAACAGTAGAGAGAGAAGATGGAATTTTGAACATGTGGGGAAATATTACACAGCCATTCAGGTTAGGCCATGGCCCCTTAGGTAATCCTGGCTCCAACTATGGAGACCATTAATGTAGTAAACATGAGTAAGTTGTTCAGTCTTCCCAACTCACTTTTACATTGATAGTAAAATATTTCTTCACATTCCAACTTCTTAACATTTGTAGTTGGAGTTTCAAATATTTCTTATTGGATACTTCTAGGTCCTATCCAATTTTAAGGTCTTATGATTCTAGCATAGAGCATGTCTGAAAAATTAGGAATTCAGAAATTCTAATTAAAGTTTTCCTCCTCATAGGTAATCTAAGAACAAGTTATAAATCTCAATGTATTCTTTCCTTAAAACTTTACCTTTGGACATGAAGCAGAATCACTTAATTTTGAAAACTCTCAGAAGCTGGACCTAAATCTTCCAGCTGGTCCACAAGTCAAAATACATTAGAAATCACTAGTTCCAAACTCATCTCTTCTAGGAAGCCTCTGGATTATCCCAGTTGCATCTTCCCCCCACCCCCCACCCCCTCCCCTACCCTTTTAATCCTTGTCTCCAAGCACACCCATTTTCAGTAATGATTTTCTTTCCTGCTACCAGAATAGCCTAATCATTTGGGAGGCAAGGAGATTAATCAGACAGTCCAGGATCACATCTTCCTCCCCTCATTGGATCATGTTTTGAGGGTGAGGAAGGTGCTTCCTTTTACAGTTAATTCTCTATCTTGGTAAACTATTTAGTAGCAGGTTTTGAAATATCAAAGGGAACTGGAAATTCTATCTGCTCAGCATAGCCATGGCTATTAAGACTGACATGACCTTTTCGAAGAAGTAAGATGGCCAAGATTTCCTGTCACTTTTTCTATATCATGCTAAAAAGAAAAGAAAAAGACCATAGTCAAATCATTTTCCTTTTTTCTTCTTCTACAGTCCTGCAGCCTAAAAGGCCCACCTTCCTCTTACATAATCCACTCTCCTATACTGAACACTAACCCAAATGGATGATGGGGTTTTTTTTGGGGCTGCTTTTACTGAATTTTTTGGCCTCTGTGCATCTCCCTTTGGATTTTCAATGCCTAGACTAGTGTTTCCCATGAGAGGTACCCTATAACTCTAATGTCTAATTTAAATACAGCTTAATCTAACAGCTTTCACTGTTCTCTCAGCCAGTGGTATATTTTCTTCCTCTGACTCTACCTAGGACATTATACATCTGTGCAATCATAACTGAATTCTTTACTCTCTGTGTGTCTCAGTTTCCTCATCTGTAAAATGAAGTTAATAATGCTTATAATCTTGAATTTACAGTATTGGTATGAGGTTTAAACAAGATAATAGTTGTAAAACACTTTAAAAAACCAACAAGTGAAGTCTGAATTGTGTTTTAAAATATTATTGTTAAAGTTTATTACTGCTACTTTATGTTTATGCCTTTATATATTTACTTATGCTTATCTGAATACGGTTTATATCCTCTTGATAAATTGTTAGTTTCATGAAAACAGAGATTGTATGTTATTTAAAATTTTGCATTTTTCCCATCACTTAACAAGGTACTTTATGTACGATAGATAGTAAACAAATGTTTAATGAATAAGTGAATCAAGAATTTGTTTGAAATAACTATATATGCATACCATCTAATGAGAAACATGACATTATGAAATAATTTCACTGTTCATACAGATATAAGGGATAGGGGATTGTTGATTTCCTTTTATCTCCCTGGGAGAGATGGGTCAAATAAATGATCTGAAGAGTAGAAAGAACCCAAAGCACTTTTACTCAGTGAACTGATTCAACAGGAGTTTAGGAAGTTTTCTTTTCATTTTTTTTTTTTGGGGGGGGGGTTAAGTCAGATGAAGAGAGATTTAGAATTAAGTCTTAAGCATTCAATATTACAGAGAGGAGAAAGGCTATTCATAAGAGGAGGTAACATATTGATTGTCAAAATGTACCTAGAGAAAGCATGGAGTAGGATGTAGAGAGCTTGCCTTAGGAAGATCTAGGTTTTAAGTTCCACCTTTGACAAACAAAAGCTGTATTACCCTAGACAAGTCACTTGACCTCAGTACTCAAGTTAACTCTTTTAAACTTGCCCAAGATCACAGAAATATCATAATTATATGTTGTCAAGTTATGACTCAACACTTGTCATTGGATATGTTACATAAAAGATTTTTTCAAAGCAATTTGCTAGCTAGTATTCATAATGTTTCCTCCCTAGGAATTTCTTATATCATGGAAATCACAGAATAACCCCCCCAAAAAAAATAAAATAAAAGGGAGAGGGAAATACCTATGAACACATAAAAACATATGAAGTTATCCCAAATTACAGTAAATAGTAAAGGAACCTTAACAATATCCTAGTTCATCCACCATTTTTTTTTCTAGATGAGGAAATTAAAGTATAAATGGGGAAGGTACCTTTTGAAGCATCACAGTTAGTTGTAGAGTCACAACAAGAATCCAGGTCCGATAATCTTTCTAACTCAAGTCACTGGTCCAGATCTCACTCTCTTTCTCCAGAAATAGATCAGCTGTCAGGCCCTAGTTTAATCTGGGAAGGGTTGCCAACCCCCTGCTGCTATACTGACATAGGCTGGTCACAGAGCCACCTAGTAATCTCAGTCACTACACTTAGGAATGAGGGGGAATATTTTGATTCAGACATAAACAAGGAATAAACCTACTGACACATTTAAGAAGTCACTATAATCATAGTAATAATGTGTGTATAATAGTGATGATAATTGTGATTTGAAAGTACTTTACATAATCTAATATGACCATCTCAAGCACTCTATGGGAATGTAAAGGATAATCATTTGCAGTAATGCATCACTCAACAGGATGACAATAAGAATATAGTGAATACCAGTGTCTACCATGCTATTCTTGTCATTTCTATTTCTATCCCAATAAAGAAGTCATGGGCTCATCCTACACATTTCTGACCCCTGATCAGTTTTTTGAGACTTCATGCCATCTACTCTATACATCTGGTAACCCATAACTTGCTTGGTATCTAATACATTTTTCCCTAATCATCTGTGAAGTGTGAGTGTTGTTGTCACCATTTTCAAGATCAGAAAACTAAGGTTCAGAGAGATGAAATTAATTGTCTTAAATCATTTATCCAATGAGTGACAGATTGAAAATTTGAACCCAAGTCTTTCTAATGCCTAGATATCTGCCCCTTGCATTTGTGTTACTACCTGTTGCATATGCTTATACTATACTTTACATTGTATTTAAAACTGTCTGTCCTTTGTCTATAGAAGGCTGCTGAGGAAATACACAAGAAGGTTTGGTTTTCTGACACTGAACTTTTCTTCTTGTACAGAGTTTAAAAATGATGAAGATTTAAAGGAGTTTCAGCAATAGGTCTGATGTGACCTAGATGATTAAAGGGACCAGTAGGAGTGTATGTTTCTTCTTCTCCTAAGAAAGAACGCTGGGGGGAAAAAAAATCCTTCATGTCTAAATGAAAAGATATTCCTTATTAGCAGATCCACGGTGATGTAATAGGATTTGAAGGGGTTCCTCCTATAAAGAAATCATAAGCCTTCTTTTTCATTGCTCAATTAGGATTTTACCTTGACACTAAGGATACACCTCCCTTACCTCTTCTGAGACTGAAGGTTTTACTGCCAAAGTCTGATATGTACTCACAAAAGATAATCAAACAGTGGCTGTATTTCTTTTATGAAAATAAAAATGTAACTTACACCCTCCTAGGAGCATTCTGAAAGATTGCTACTCTGTCACTACCCACAGATACTTGCAGATACATGCATACCTACCCACGCATGTATGTACATACATGCATATTAGCATGCACATACACACACATTAAATTGGAGAAGAGAGATGTGTTTTATACTACAGCTCTTTAGTCATTGTTAGAGGCTATACAGGAATAGGGAGAATAACAAGCTAGTATTCCCTGCAGCCCTTTTTTTCTTTTTCTCCACTCAGGTAAAAAAGAATCCAAGGTTATATGTTCCTTTCATTAGGTTATCAGATTTTCTCAGAAAGGCATTACCAGGATTTCAAGATTTCAATTGAGAATGACTTTCAATGCTGAAAATAACCCAGAATCTTTGACTGAGGCTGCACACATGCAGGGGAACAAAACTAACTGCTATGAATGGTGTTCCTTCTGATACTACTGCTATGCCTCACAGTGTAGCACAGAAACACTGGGCTTGGGGTTCAGAATCACAGAATCTCAGACCTGGAAGGGATCACTGAGGATGTGACTTTGGACAAGTCATTTTACCTCAGAGTCCTAAGAGAGTCATATGTCAAATGGTGATGATCACATTTGAATATTTGTTTTAGTGCTCTTTCTGTCACAAAGGACCTGGGTCACTCACTGTGAGGAAAATCACAATCTAGAAGCAACCTCAGAGAGGGCTTAGTCTGATTCTTCTCTGAACAGGAATTCCATCCACAAAACATTTGATGAATTGTCCTTCAGCCTTTGTCAGAGTATCTTAAGTAGTGCGGATCTTATTAACTATTGGAATAATACATTTTATATGGAAGTTGCCTCAGAGTTCTCATTCCACAGGCCTGGTAAAAAATATCTCTCCTCAATGGCCCCATACAGAGTACATGAGTTAATAGTCTTCCCTACCACCACTCCCATACAAATTTGGGAAAAATAGACTCTCTCACAAAGGCAAGAACTAATGTCCAGGGACTTCCGGAGGTTGTTTTTGTTTTGGAGTTGTCTTTTTTTTTTTGGGGGGGGGGGTAGCATCTGGAAAAAAAAAGTTAAACAGAATGGCTGTCATCAGGATGCCATGTACTTCAGCAATTGTTTGGAATGGTTACAAAAGTGTACCTCACATCAATACAGATTTAAGGAAATATTCTTCTGCCATTTGTAGTCATTCTACCAAAAGACAAGTTTAAATCACTCGTTGTGATTATTCTTAGTCTGAGCAAAACACATGTTTTAACATATTCACAAGATGCAATTACACCCAGCATAATGACAGGGAATTAGCAACATCAAGAAACTGGAATCCAACACAATGCATTTACTATTTAAATGTTCAATCCCCCACTCCCACCCTCAGGCCCCTACACAAAAAAAATCTGAAATGCAATCTGTTCACCATTTGGACTAATCACTAACTGCTTGTTTTTATAAAAGGCAACCCCTCCCCCCCCAAAAAAAATCAAGACTGAGGAGAATTTAAACAATAAATCAATGTGGTGACTTCTATGTTTCAGGGGATTTGTGATCTCACTACTATGGGTATTCCCTCTAGCTGTATAAGTCACAATCCATTTAAATCTTTTGTTCCAAGTTAAAACTTTTCCTCCTCTTCTGCTCTAAACACCATGTTATGTTCCTTCAATTTTTTTACTTTAATCTTTTTTAGTTTTTAAGATGAACCTCTTCCCATTTGCTCTCTTCCCATCTCCCTAACCACTCTTCTTATCTGTTGTCTTGTTTATATATTCCTCTCTTCTGATTTCATCTGGTTATATATTTCTTCCTCCTTTTATCTCCTCTGAGTTAATCCGGTAGATTCCTGCTTCTCCTCCTCCACTTCAGCTGATACTATTCATTAGTGATTTTTAACTTCATTTTTGCACCCTTTCATAAAAACATAAAAATATTCCCTCACTCTCTTCATTATCCATCTTTTTTTTTGTTTGCTCAAGACTCTTATTCTCTGATTTGTGTCCCCAATAATAATCTGATCTCTTTCTTTTCTCTACATTTTTAAAATAAAATCAGAGTTTCTGATTATACATTGTAGCTTCTGCCATCTAGATGCTTTCTGTTGTCTACTTTAGTTGTCTTATAAAAATACATTGCCTGCTGTATTTCAGCTAAGTGTTTTGGTTTTTTTTTTTTTTTTGAGAAGCAATTAAACATACTGGACTGTTTCAAATGAGCTCCTTCTTATACACTAATTTGTTCTCTAACTAATATATATCAAAATATTATCATGTGATATATCACCCCACTAGTCCCAAATCTTGGGCATTTTATTTTTAAGATGTAAGAGGTGGTCATGGTATAATAAAAACAAAGACTTGAGGTCGAAATATTTTAATGTGAATTCTGGTTCTGCCCCTTATCTGTATGATATGGTATAAAGCATTTCTCCTTCTTCTCAAAGTGAAATGGGTTCCGTCAGGAAAGTCATATTTTCTTCTTGATAGAGTTCTTCAGGCAGAAGATGGATAGTCACTGACTTGCTATGATGTAGAGAGAATTATTTTTTTTTCCTTGTTCAGGTATAGGTTAGACTTATGGCATGTAATGTCCCCTCCATCTCTTGGATTCTCTAATTCACTTAGCATCTATTTCTTCACATGCACAACAAGAAATTGAAGAGATTATCTCTAAAGTCCTCTCCAGATCTAATATTCAATACTCTGTTCTTTAGCATCCTACAATAAGAAATCTCTTCAGAAGATTCTATGTTCTAATATTCTGCTGTTTGTTGTTTCTTTTTGTTGTTATTATTTTGAGGTTTGGTATCACCCAGAATAGAAATGGTGGGGCCATTCACAGGCCAAATCCTGAGACAGATCATCATAGCAACTTTAATTTACTCCATTTGGAAACTTGGATAGTGTTCCCCTCATACAGTTTGGTATGCCCCACCCCCATTACTCACTTATGTCACTTATTACAGACTCCTAATTGACTATAGTGCTGACTGATTTTAGCTCAGAACTCACAAATTCAAGTGATCCACCAGCCTCAACTTTCTCTATCATCAGGGATTACTAGTGTTTGCTGCACACCCTAACTAAAATTCTATTTTCAAAGGTCCTTGGCAACTTTGGCATTCTATCAATGATCCATCTCATACACAATTCACTTCATTTATGGTTTAGAACAGTTAAGGATAGCAAGAAGTTACTTGATACAATTTTTAAAAGAAGATCAGATCATCAGAAATAATTAATGAAAATTGTTTTGACAAGTAATTTTCAGAGGAAAAAATTAAAGATACCTATAAGCATATGAAAAAATGCTCTAAATCACTATTGATTCAAGAAATGCAAATCAAAACAACTTTGAGGTACTACATCTCACCAGTCAGATTGGCTAAGATGACCAAAGAGGAAAACGACAAATGCTAGAGAGGATGTGGAAAAACTGGAACACTAATGCATTGTTGGTGGAGCTG
>JAQQSV010008713.1:0-13703 GCA_028646515.1 Pseudochirops corinnae | reverse complement strand
GGGGGGGAAGAGGGGGAGAAAATATGTAACTCAAAATCTTGGGGAAATGAATGATGCAATAAAAAAAAAAAAAAGATTTTATAATCTGTACAGCCTAAACCCTTTGAAGGCAAGCTCAGTTCCAATGTAGTTCCACATCCATGAATGCCAGCTTGAGAGAAATAAAATCATGCATACAACTTAATTCTCTTTGCCTTTTTAGAGTGAACTCTGAAGGTTGACAAGATTTATTAATAGTATCTTATTTTAATTTTTTTTTAAAAACCCATAAAATGGGCAAATAGCTTCCAAATAATAATGGAAAGAAACTGAAGATTGAAGATGCACTGAACAACCAGAAAATGGCAGACCTGACATTAACTAGCCACATTATGATATAAAAACAATGAAGAGCCAACAAAAAACTATAAATTATCTTCATTTGAAATTTGAACTTAAATCCATTCTCCTTAATGCTGAACTTTACTCTAAATGTATATTGTGTCTTTACATATTTAGCTAATGACAGAAGAAAATCATCACAATTGACAGGCTTTTGTCTCCGGAAACAAACAAGGTCTATAAAAAAGGGTTTCTAACGTTCAAAAATCTTGCAAAAATTTTGGTGTATTTTGAACCCAATTGTTAAAAATATAAGAACAGTCCATTTAGTTTAGAAGAACTGACAATGATCAGAGAAGACGGAAATTTACTAGCCAAATTTCAAAAATAACCCCTGCAGAAACTGGTAGATGAGGCTGGAAAATCATGAGTAAGCATAGACAATTCATTTACTTCTTCCATTTCAATTTATCTCCTCCTCTATATGTCTTTTAGCTATGACAGCCACTAAAAACCAAGTATCAAAATAAACTGAACTTAAGAACCAGATCTTGAAATTCCTGCATCTGAAACTGAATTCAATTGCATTGTTCTCAATAAAAATATTTTAAATATTTTAGTAAGAGCAATATATGTGTATTGAGCAATAATATATGAAGATTTTGTACAATTGTGTACAATTGTGTAATTGTACACATATATATGGAAGTGTATGTACAAAACTTTTTTTTACTAAAGGGATCTGTGATCAAAAAAAGTTCAGAGTGATGGGCCCAGCCCAAGTACCATATCTCTGCCAATAACTCATGAGTGGGCCCCAGTGAAACAAACTATCTCTTCCTGCTCAAGCTGACCTCTGCAGAATTTCTCTTGTATAAACAGGACAATTTTGTACTGACTCTCTCAGTCACAGTATACATTCCAGAAGTCAAGATATATATCCACTCCCCAATCCATGTGCCCGAACAAAACATTTATTAGTGACAGACAGGATGGCCATTGGTTGACTTAACCACGTTGCAGGCCTAAAAGCACACCCCTCAGTGGGCCCCCTCTCAGCTACCCCCCCCCCCACTCTACCCCCATCCTGTTATCCCCACCCCTGGCTTCTTATAATTCTGTTTCTCATAGTGAACTCTGCACTAAGTACAAAGATTGCATGTTCCTTTAAGAACTGATCACTCCTTAATCAAGCTCCAACCACCTAATTAGCATTTTTGGTACACCATTCACTGAACTTTTCCTATATATAAGCTTTAGTGTCACCACCCTGTGTGGAGTACAAAGACCCTACCCAAATCGATTACTCGGAGACATCTCAAGGTGAAAGTAGAAAAGTCTCTTTATTCGAATCTCCCGAGAAGCGGAAAACACTGAAACATCCAGAGGAAGGAGGCCCCCCCCCCCCCACACACACACACACACAGAAGCAGAAAGGTTAATTATGCTTACTTGTTGGGCAAAGGTGGAGTTAGGGAGGAGTTTAGGAGGGATCAGTGCTTAAAGGGATATACACTTTTTATATAGACTGCGCAGGCTGTATTGCCCATAATTCACTAGGATATCCCCTTAAGGGGGACTCCAGAGAAGTTTGGTTTTTGCCTGGACAGGTCACTAGGTTACTTTTGGTCAAGGATGAATGAGATAGGTCCATTATGGCTGTTTGGGAGGATTGGTTTGATTGTTTCAGGAGATGCCAAATCTAGAAGCTAGACTGACTAGGGATTCAGGAGGTACCATATTGGGAGGGAGTTTTCTCTGATAATATTGTTCAAGGTTTTTGGGTGCAGCTGGCCACTTAGAACAAAGGAGCTATGTATTTCTCTAAACTAAGGACTTACCGATTAAATGCTTAGATGATGTACTCATGGGTAACTGTATCTAGGCAGACTGCTAGCTCAGGGAAAAGACTTTCAGGCTGGGGGCAGGGGAGAGGCAGAGTTAATGCCTTTATGGCTGGGGGAAAGTGTGACTTTTACAACTTAATTGCACAGGCTTGTTACAAAACTGATGTTACATACATAGGTACCCAAACACAAGTGAGATTTCTACAAACTGAGGTTACAGACAAAAGCATCCCAAATCTAGCAAAGAGATTAAACAAACAAGAGCCACAAAAAAATAGAAAAAATAAATGACCAGAAGTAGAGTGAGCATGGGCTAGTATAATCCATTACTCAGACTATTTAACTGTCCTTTATATTTCTACATGCTACACAGACTAGGTACCTCATAAGACATTCTTCTTCACTAACGTAACTGTCACAACTGAATAATAGACATACATCCTGTTTCACAAAGTTTGTCTATCCTCTAATTATATTCACTTTAGAAGAAAGATACTTCAGAAATCGAATCTTTTACATATACACTCAATTACAAATGTTAACTTTTGCTTAGTTCATGGAATAACTACAAATTCATAGTGGAACAGCAAGATCTGTTGTTTTACAACTCATTACATTATTTTAGCAATAATCAATTGAAAACTTTGTAGACCTTTAGAAATTGTCACACAAGACCTTTCAAAACATCTTTTCTAAAAGTAAGGGGGAATCAAGGTAGCACAATGAGAATACAGAGCAATAAGCTAAAGCTGTAACAGTTCCTGTGCAGACCTGGTCTGGATTCTTGGAGAAGCTGTCTGCATTTGATGTCATCTTTCAGGTCCCTTGGCTCAGATGTTCACTCAGGAGCAGGAGTATTTACAAGCTTGAGTAGTCAGTCAGGCCTGACAGGGGCTCACAGAAACATGTTTTAATACCAAAGGCGCATAGAAATGGTTCAGTTTCCTAGCCATGCAAGGCTAGGTTTACACAGAGTCACAAAAAGTTCAGTTTTCTAGCCACACAGGGCTAGGCACAAACATTACAATAAAGTTTCACAAACAGTTACAACATTGCATCAAAAATCCAAACTTTTGATCTTATTACCAAATATGCTCAAGGTTTGAGTTTCCATGATAGAGAAATTTTTGAAAGCCAATCTTATACACCCATAGTTCTTAGAAGAATCAATCTGATCCTGTTGCTTTCCTCAAAATTTTAGAATCAAGTTACAAATCTTTCTGCTTTCTAAAAATACTTCACACACTTTCAACATACTTAAACCTTTCTAAAACTGACATCAACTATCTGGAGACAGGAGGGGCTTAGATAAACCCTCATTTGTCCCCAAAGCTTCTTATCTGTCTTTCATATTTCCAATCAAACCTTTATCTGTCTTTCCAAATCCCTCAAAACCATTATTCAGTTTATTCAGCCTTCCTTTACATTTGTTAACCACAAAACAAGATGGTTCGTATCTTTTACTGACTACTTGCTCTGACCATAGAAACTTGCTATAGAAGGAAAAAAAACAGGGACATGTTACATTCCAAATATGACAGGATAAAACATTCTTGGCTCTGTTTAAATTCAGGTAAAGTTACAGATATCCAACCGTGCAGTATCAGTACCACCTCACAGCTAGACTCAGGAATAGGTGGGAAACATTCCTTTTTAAAGGAATTTCATGGGTAATTTGGCCAAAGGGATCCCATCCCAGATAGAGGCTGAGATTGTCCCTTTGGCTTTTACAAGATGTAGACTTCCACTTGTTAACAGCATAGGATCACATTCCCTCTGAGTAGCTTGTGGCATTCGTCTCAGATACTGATCTATGCAGGCAACTATACCCAAATTCAAAGTCCAAACAAAATTTAGTTATGGTCCCAAATGCCTTTTACCTCAAACAACAAGTTTCACTAATCACAGCTTAGAGCCAGTTTTTATCTTTGATTCCTTATTTGGCAGTTTCCCCAAAAATCACCTGATTTTCTAGTAAATCAATACTGAGGCCTAAGGCTTTATGTACTTTAGCAGATAAGAGACCATACTTCATCCTACACAACCCCATTAGGTTGAGCGTTCCCTAAGGAGCTCCACCCACTTTATAAGTGTCACAATAAACTTTTGCCACTTGACTAGAAAATGGGTTGAGTTCATGAATTCTTTACAGACAAGCAGGTGACCCCAATAGTTTTGGGGCCCCCTGAACCTCATTAAGGAGGCACTAACAAAAACAGTTGCTCCATATAACTGAACTTCAAACTTAATCCTTTTTTTCCTTTTTTTTTTTTTTTGGTTTGTTTTTTGGAGGGCAATTGGAATTAAGCAACTTGCCCAAGGTCACACAGCTAGTTTTTTGTGTTAAGTGTCTGAGGTCACATTTGAACTCAAGTCCTCCTGACTCCAGGGCAGGTGCTCTATTCACTGTGCCAACTAGCCACCCCTTAACCCCCTTTTTCAATGCTCTTTCAGTTCTTCTAATGACTCGAAGCAGCATTTATAGTTGACAGAGCTGACCTTGAAGCAAAGAATACAAGTTCAAATCCCACCTCTGACTTGTACTCCTGGGGAGCTCTGAGCTAAGTAATTTAATCATTCAAGATTCTGCTGTAGCTTTCAATTTCAAGTTGTGAGAAGCTGTCAACTCTTCTCTACAGGAGCTCCCTATACCAACTGACCTTTCACCACAACAGAGGTTCTTAACCTTTCTTGTGTCATGAGCCATTTTGGCAATCTAGTAGAGCTTATGGAGCACTTTTCAGAATTTTTTAAAATGCATAAAATAAAATGCAAAAGATTACAAGCAAAAAAAATTATACTGAAAAAGTTATTAAAATATTTAGGAAAAAAAATTAAAATATTTACTCTACAGAAAGGGCCCTATACCAGCGAGCCTTCCTTTACTGCAAGGAGGTGCCTAAATCAATGCCCTTCCTCTACAGCATGTGTTCTTAAGCAGAGATCTACAAAGGTTTCTTTTTTTCTTTAATTTTATTTATTCATTTGTTCTTAGTTATCAACATTCACTTCTATAAGATTTTGAGTTCTAAGTTTTCTCCCCCTCCCCAAGACAATATGCAATCTGATATAAGCTATATATATATACACACACACACACACACACACACACACACACACACAATCATATTACATATATTTCCACTTTTGCCATGTTGTATAGAAGAAACAGAACCAAAAGGGAAAACTCCAAGAAGGAAGAAATCAAAAAAGAGAGAAAACAATATGCTTCAATCTGCATTCAGACTCCATAGTTCTTTCTCTGGATGAGGACAGCATTTTCCATATGAATGTTTCTTAAGAGATATTTTGATAATTATATTTCAGTGTAATTGTCTCCCTTTATAATTCTATGTATTTTATTGTATTTTAAAATGTTATTCTGAGAAGGGGTCCATATCACAAAAAAGGTGAAGGAACCCTACTCTCCA
This sequence comes from Pseudochirops corinnae, assembly GCA_028646515.1. Taxonomy (NCBI): domain Eukaryota; kingdom Metazoa; phylum Chordata; class Mammalia; order Diprotodontia; family Pseudocheiridae; genus Pseudochirops; species Pseudochirops corinnae. Next base: position 8,104 of record JAQQSV010008713.1, on the reverse strand, counting down.
GGGAGATCTCTAGACTAACGAAATCACAGGTCCTGGCCAATCAAATCCCTACTCAAGCAGAAAGTTTCAATTGAGTGCTCCTTACTTGAAATAAACATTTATTAAGAGCCAAAGCAACCTTACATTCTACTAAGAGGAGAGGAGGGGAGAGAACCAACATGTATACAGATAAATACATAAAAAATCATTTATTTTCAATACCAGTCTGTTCTATCTAGGTGAAACAGGATAGACAGGAAGGGGAGGCAAATGGGAGAAAAAGCCAATAAAAATAAACATTTGGTTTAAAATATTAACTATTACTCAATACTCAACCAATTTTATGTGATCAGGTCCTGAACAAAAAGTGAAAACATATCCTTAATAGTGTTATTTTTTTTTCCTGGTTGTTCTGATTTGGAGGGCAGGGAGGTGTGTAGCAGTGACTACAGAGAATAGAAAAGGTAGCCAGAAACATCTGAAGGCTACATATTTTGCTAATTATGGATAATGAAAATAATAAAAGCTTACTTTCATACAGTGCTTATTATTATGTGCCAGGCACTATGCTAAGTCCTTTACAATTATTATCTCATTTCATCCCCAGAACAACCCTAGTAGGCAAGTGCTATCATTATCCACATCCTTTACCTGTGGAAAAAAATGAGGAAAACTTCAGTTAAATGACTTGCTCAGGGTCACACAGCTAATACGTATCTGAGGTAAAATGTAAACTTAGGTCTTCCTGATTCTCTATGTGGTACACCAATACTCCACCAATACTGTGTTCCCAAAGATAATTGCCAAAGAATATCTGAACAGGCACACATGGCATTTTATTTCGGCAAGAGGTGACATTATGGTATCTTGTTTTGCTCCCACAGATATTACTTGGAGATAATTAACACTCTCAGGCTTATCATATTTTACCAAAGCAATGGCCATCCTGGCACCAGGGGGACTAGAAAAGTTGGGATGGGGCAACAGGTTCAAACCTGAGGGGTAATGCCCAGGTCACAACTATCCTCTCTACCAGCCTTATGTAATCTGCAATAAGGAGGGAATGTAGGTAATGAAGAATGTAAACAACCCTAACTCTGACAAGAATGGTGGAACTGTTTAACCTCATTTCTGTTTCTGTATCAGTGTGGATGGATGTTCCTAGTGAGCCCAATAATCCCACTCTGAGTTCTTTCCGTTGAGAATGGGTCTGTCACGTGGATCTTCCTGAAGGTACATGATCTGGGAAGCAATAAACAGAGGAAGCTCATTTGGGCTAACTCCCTGACTTTGCCTGGGAAATCCTGTGATCCCCACAAGCGTGTTTCTCACAATTTCCAATTAAGTGGAACACAGAATCCCAGAATAAATTCCAAGCTTGGGCACAATTAGTATTAAACTCCTGAATGTAAGACTGAAACAGAATCTGAAAAAGACTTCAAAAAGAGCCAATGTATAAAAAATAAATTTACATGGTGTTTTCTACAAGTGCCAATGAATTACATAACTTAACTATATGAAAACCAAAAATCAAGACTAGAATTCTGGTATTATTCCAGTAAATAGAAAAGATCCATATTTTTTTTAATTGAGACTAAAATAGAAGTTACAAAAATGAGAGAATTAAAATGCCAGGAGGTTTGTTTTAAATCAATAGATAGGGAGAGCATGACAGTAATTTTTATAAGCTCTTGTTTTAAACGAATTATTACTTCACAGTGCGCCGTTACCATCATATTAAAGAAAAACAACTTGCGATTTACCTAGTCTGTTTTACATGTACAAATGAAATATGGAAATATAATTACTACATGGATAAATCACAAGTCTATACACAAATTTAAAGAAATGGTATCACACAGCTCAATGGCTATAGCATATGGTCAATAAGTCTATACAAGAAAATATAAAAATGGAAACATGCTCTCCACTTCCAGGTAGAGAACCAAGAGACTAAAGAGGCCAGATTGAAGCATATTTTTTTTCTTTTCCTTAACTTTTTTTTTGGGGGGGGGGGGTAGGAGATCTGACTAATAGAGAAATGTGTTTTGCATAACTATACATATCTGTAATAGGTTTTGTTTTTCCTTTCTTCCCATTGAGAGAGGGAAGGAGTAGAGGAAAAAATTCTGTGCTTTAAAAAAAAAATTTAATGTAATTTAAAATTAGCAAGAGGTCATCAGACTAATTCCTATTTCTTTTACCTATACAATGTGAAATGGCAAGGACCTGATGACACTGTAGCTAAGCCATACGAAATGACGTAAATTAAACTATCAGAATACTATCTTCCCCCCCCCCCCAGAAAAACCCTCAATGGGTTGCTATCTGTGCTCAAAAATACCCCAAATCATGGAAATATTCAAATCATCAAGGATCCAAAGAAGCATTTTTTAAAATTTATTTTAAAAAAAAACCCCTCAAAAGTACAAACCCTGGTTTTGAGGAAAAAGACCAGAGCTCTAATTCTAATTCTGACACTTGTGTGACAGCCAGCAAGTCACAGAACCTCCTCAAGCCTAAATTTCTCTTAAAAGGCAAATACTATTCTCACAAATTCATTGTTTTTGTTGAGTTGATTCAGATTCTTCATGACCCCATTTCAGGTCTTCTTGGCAATGATACTAGAGTGGTTTTGCCATTCCTTCTCCAGCTCATTCTAAAGACCAGGCAAACAGGATTAAATGACTGGTCCAGGGTCACACAACTAGTTAAGTGTCTGAGACCAAATTTGAACTCCAGAAGACTCTATCCACCATGCTACCTAGCTGCCTTCAGTGACAAAAATAGTTTATAAAGTAAATGTGAAGACAATTATAAATTGTATCAAAATTATTTGAAATAGTTTTGGTCTACTTCTGCAACACTATAGATCATGGATTGCATTGCAGTTTTCCCTTTCTGCTTCCAATAATCTTACTTTCTCCCAGAACAAGTTACTAAGAATGGCTTCCAGATTAGTCATTATCTGCTAGCCTCCTCTATTTAAGTTTTAAAAACAATTCATAAAGGTATCTTCTTCATAATGCATACTTCAAAAAGTTTATTTGTCTTAGACGGTTGGAGAGTCTACAATGCCAACTTCCCCTGGGGCTTCGGTGTCTGGTAAGTGTCAAGATAGAAACTGAGGAAACAGAAGTTAAAATTTCCCCAAAAATCAATTCAATAGTAAGGCTAGCAACTGCCTATCAGTCAAGTCCAAGACCTCCTCAATAAATACAAGGGCACCATATGGCAGTTAACAAAGCTTTCTTATGGTCAATAATAAGGAACCAATCAACATATAATTTTGAACAACATGGGTATTCATTCTCTCTGGCCAGTTTTAGAAATCTTGTGGTTATTTCAAGAATATCCTGGGATACATTCTATGATTATTACAAAACCATACCAAAAGATAAAGAGAATATCTTGGGATCACTTACTCAGTACCTTACTTTCCCAAAATCATATTACCATGCTAATTTCCCCATAATCATATAATACATAGCAAAGAAAAGCCTAGTTCACAACATTCAAGACTATCACAAAATGGGGAGAACCAAACAAAATGGGAATTACATTTGAGTTTCTCAGAATTTTGGATTTGGGCTTCTTCCATCTCAATCTGAATCTTCTACCTACCTAGTGGCTCCATAAGGAAAGTAGTTGAATGGTTAGAAAACAACAGTGACCACATGCCAAACAAAAACTGAAGCTCACAGTAGGAGTAGGCTTGGAGGTACTTCTGGAAGCACAGCATTTGACAGAGGAAACCACTGCCATTGAGTTAAGATCTATGGTCTTCAAAAGTAGGTAGAATATACAGCAGGCTTTAGTACTGAGCTGGGTTGAAAGCAGTAATGACCATACACTTCCTTTTTGTCTGGGGCAGCTTCATTATTCCCCTTGCTTGTGGTCGGATATGAAGCTGTGTTGAATGATATGGATTTTTTGGGCGGCTGAATAATGTGACCTCTAAGTGTAACATGATGACAAAAGCAATAAACTATATATACAAGAGGAAAAAAAAATTTGCCACACAAATACTGGAAAGAATACTTTGTTTCTACGTGCCAATCTTCCTTCCGGGATGAGAATATTTTGCAGAGCAACAAATTGTGAGATTTAAGTTTAAAAGTTCAAATTCACTATCTACAAATAGGAGTGGGGTGGAGAAGTCTAGGATTTGAACAACATCTAGAAGGATACCTAAGATCATAGAGGTAGGTAAAAGGTGTTCTAGGCAGTCAAAATGACATCCCACCCAGGTCTTCCTACCTCAAATCACTCCCTTTTCCAATCAACATCTTGAGGTTTACAGGCTACAATTTTTTCTTAAGGACAAAGCATTAAATCCAAATCACTTAGGCTCTCACAGATTGCCCACTTCATTGTGTGGCCAAACCCCACTACACAGTCTGGCCTCAGACTGACTAGGATTGAATGCAAATAGTAACTGTTTCATTTAGGCCAGAAACCCTGAGGGTCTTCCCCTGCTAGTTTGATTAAAGAGGCCACATTTTTTTACCTAGCCCAAAAATCAGTGAGTCAAATTGAGACGTGCTAAAAAACCTTGGCTTTAAAAGCCCCAGGTCTTCCACCTCATCTGGGGCCGTTCTCCAGTAGTCCAGATGTGTATCTGGGAACTGAACTCAGGTAGCTCCAGAGGAGAAAGTGAGGATGGTGACTTTGCACAGCCCTTTCCATACTTAAATCCGATTTACTTGGATGTCATGGCATCATCTCTATCGTGTCATGATCCTCTTTGAGAAAAAGGACAAACAACAACAACCCTTTTCCAATCTATCCTCCAGACTCTGGCCAAAAACATCTTAATACCAAATACACCTCATCAGTACCCTGCTCAGAAACTGTTACTGGCTCTACCTACTTCACTGAATTATTCTGAGGACCAAACAAAATAATACATGTAAAGCATTAAATAAAATGTAAAAGATGGTAATAAGTGATTGGTGGAGGGGAGAAGAGTATCAAGAACACCTTAAAAATACAACCCAGAAGAATGCAATAGATTATTCAGAAAGACACAAAGAAGATAATTTTGTTGCTTTCAAGTTAAATTTAATATACACTTTAAGAAAAAAAGACTCTATGTAACAGAATTTCACAATTTCATGCACATATCTTTTCTGTTCCTTGCTTATTAAGTGATTCACAAGAAGACAATGTTAAAACATTCAAAAACAAAATATAAATTAAAATTAGTACAGAAATGTGAGGCAGTATTAAGTGTTCAGCTTGTAGGAAGGAAGTACCTGGATTCCAACACCACTTATTATACTGATTGCATGGCCCTGAGCAGGTCACTTGGCCTCCCTAAGTCTATCTGCAAAATGAGAATACTATTTTACATCACCTACCTCCACCTACCCTTTTCTGCTTCACTTCTCTAAATTCGTAAGCCTCTTACTAATGGCGATTTGTTGACCGAAGGGCCCTCTCTTACAGGGGTCTCAGGACAGAAAGAAGAACTAGGTCGAGCTGTCTCTCTGTCCATTACACCTTACCATCTCTTCTCTTCCTCCCCCGCCCCCCCAAAGTACAGACCGAGCAGAGGCGCCCGCGACCCGCCCTCTCCAAGAACTCACTACCCGAGAAGAAATCGAAACTTAGTCGGGGCGCCCCGCCCCCTCAGGGGCCCAGAGGCCAGGGAGCCCCGTCCACAAACTTGGCAGCTCTGTCCAATAGCCCGGGGCGCCCGGACAAGTTACTCCCGGGAGACAGACGCGTACGTTCCCTCCTCCTGTTAGACCGCCAGCCTTACTCAGACCCGCCCTGGCTAAGCCTTTCACCAAAGCTCCGGACTCCGGAAAGGCCCACGGCCAAGGTGTATTGACGAGTGACCAGCAGCCCCCGCCTCCCCCCTCGCCTCCCTCACGCTGCCGCGATAGCTCACCGCGCTCAGCAGAATCCCGCTTTGCGTTTGTGCCGTCATCTTGGGTCAGCTAGAATGCCAAGAAGAGCCTCCAGGGCAACCCGACTTGCAGTCAGTACCTATCCTTCCCCGCCCACTTCCGGGGGGAAGCGATTGGCTGAGACGTGACTCCGCCCACCCACTTCCCTTGACCCCCAGCGTAGCTCTAGGAATGCTATCCCAGGACAGGTTAAATGAAAGGAAAGGGCAAGAAGGTGGGCGGGGCGGCGCGTGCGCAGTGTGTAGGCAGTGTCTTTCCGGCTGTACCTTTTAACCCTTTCGTGCCTTTAGGCAAGATGCACCTGAACTTAAAAGACCCAGGGCTTTTCATGCAGAGAGGTACAGAAGTAGGGGATTAAGACTTTAGGCTTCCAGCCTCTCCCTAACATTTTAAACCTTGATTTTATAGCCTGATACTACTAACTGACTAGAAAGGATTTTTTAAAGCCTGAAAAAAATATTTATTTTAAAATCCTTTAAAACATAGTAATGTTAATATGTGTTTTATTGCTAAATAATTGCAAATGTTAAAATTGAATTAATTGTACCTAATTTTGGTTGGTTTTGGTTATGTACAACTGATCCGATAGTTAGAAGTGGCATGAAAAAGTTTATGGACAAGGATATTCCCATATATTGCAAGCAGCATACATTGTGTCTGGTAGCAAAAAACTGGAAATAAAGTGGGCACTCATAGATTGGGTAATAGTTGAGTAAAATATTATGTCATAATAAAAAAAATGGTAAGGGGGTCTTGAAGTACCAGGTCTCAAATTATATTATAACATAGTAATCATCAAAATGATTTGGTACTGGTGAAAAAAGATTAACAAGTGGAGCAGATTAGATATACAACATCCAGAAGCAAAAAAATATAATAAAACTGCTGGGAAAACCTGAAAGCTATCTGGTAGAAATTAGATATAAACTAGCACCTCACACCATATACCAAGATAAACTGCAAATAGATATGTGACGTAGATATATACACATTATAGGACGATGAAACATTGCGAATTTTGCAGATGTGGATAAGGGAAGAAATCATGATCAAACAAGAAGTAGGATCACAGAAGATAAAATGGACAATTTTGATTTCATAAAACTGAAATGCTTTTTCACAAATAATACAGTTAAAACAGAGAAGATATAATTACACGTAGAGAAAAAAACTTTGCAACAAGTTCCCTTAATAAAGGTTCTCAATGGCAAGCAAAATTGTACTCAGCTCCTTGTTTCAGTTATTCAAGTGTCTTTGAGCCTGTGATTATATCAAGTCTTTCTTAGAAACAGAACCTATGAAGCCCAAAGTGGGAAGAACTTGCCAAAGACTGAAACAGGAAGGATGTAAGAAGAGTGGAACAGGAAGGAGGAGAGCAAATAAAAGTTCTAGCATGAGCTGGGACTGAGAAGAACCGGGAGGTGTCGGCACTCTGTCTGTCTGTTCTGTCTGTGTTGATGTTACTATATGAGACCTGTCTGCTAATGGAGGATGTTGCTGCTGTTACAGAAGCCCTGGGACCTTACTGCTGGTTCAGAAGCCCTGAAAGAGGACTTTACTGCTGTCTCTAGAAATCCTAAAGGAGGGTTTTACTGATGTTTTCAGAGGTCCTGGAACTTTACTGATGATTTGTGTTAATGTCTCAGAGAGAGCCTCTGTTTGCTGGGCTGGGCTGATTTCACAGGCATAAAGTGAATTGATGATAGTGCTGGCAATGTGTGTGAATACTGTTGTAACTCTTCTAAGCTTGATGTGTGTAGCTGGACCAGGAGCTGGGAACTGCCCACCTGAATTCAGGCAAGAACTGGGAACATGGAAGAACTATGGAGTTTGGAAGTCAGTCTCCAGTCAAGATGAAAGGATCTTTACTTGGGTACTTAGTGCTGACTTATAATGAAGAGCGGGGGATAGGGTGTGGGATTTCTAATGAAATCCTTTCTAGGTTCGTTGTCAGAAAAATAATTTACTGGACTCAGCTGTCTTTTGGTAGAGTCATAAAAGTTTATTGCTTCACTGAGGCAAGGGCTGCAAGCTGAAAGGGATTTGAGGCAGAGTTATGCTTTTTAGCAAAGCGGGTATGGGGGGAAGACAGAAAAAAGACCTGCAGGTGCTGGGGGATAGAGGTGTCATTTTAAAGGCATAAAACTGTCAGTCAGAGGCTCATTATACTAACTAGGTGGGAAAAGGTGGGATTAGGGAGGAGTCTG
>JAQQSV010008712.1:0-13703 GCA_028646515.1 Pseudochirops corinnae | reverse complement strand
TGAGGAACTGAAAGAATCTAGAATTTAAAGTTCTATAATAAAATGTTAAATATATATGTATATATATATTATTATTATTATTATTAATTACATGCAACTGGGAATTAAAATATACAGGCACTGGGGTAGGGAGATCCATCTTGCCCTACCAGAAAGTCAGACAGGTGATGGGGGAGGACATAGGAGAAAACAGATTAGGGGAGGCGATATACAGTGGGATCACTGTTTTGGGGCGGTGGGTAGGGGAAAGATGGTGAGAAAATTTGTAACTCAAAATCTCATGGAAATGAATAATGTAAACTAAAAATAAACTAAAGTTAATTAGAAAAAAAAAATGATACCGGTAAGCCTTGTATTTACTTAGATTTAAAACTTTATCTATTGTAGTTTTACATAGATACTAAATGTAATATTTTCTATTGTATTTTTATTTATTTTGTTAAGTCTTTTTCAACTACATTTTAATCTGGTTTGGGCCACACTCAGGGGTGTTGCAGTCACTAAGCAGCCTGTATTGTGTTTGGCATCTCTAGAGTCAGAGGACTCAAGCTTGAATTCTAATTGAATTTTTTTATTACTTAAAAAAGTCATTTCATTTCTCTATTCCTCAGTTTCCATGTCTGTAAAATGAGGGGATTGGACTAAATGGTTTCTGAGGTCTCTTCAAGCTCTAAATTGTTGGCTGCATGAATTTCAGATCTAAAATTTAGATCTAAATTTTCTATGTGGAGAAGTAATACCCATAGTGGAGAGAGAAGAAAAATTAGCTGCTTATTTATAGGATATGTCAAGTTGAAGTCAAGTGCAATCAGTAGGGCCATTTGTGCCAAGAATTTTAGCTTGGGAACATCTGGAAAGTGTTTGGGAGCAAAAAGCAACAGTTGCATGTACTGACAGCTGATGAGACCCCTTCATGTCTTACTTGATCAAAAACCTTCTGCAGCTTCCCATTGTGAACTGAATCAAGTCTGAACCCCTTAATCTGGTAACCACCAATAGACCTTCTGCAATCTAAACCTAACCTGTCTCTTAGTCTTATTCCCAATGCATAACTTCAGCTATATCTGAGAATTCTATACTTTCACACACCTTTGTTCAGTTTCCACACATGACTCCTCTCTCACCCTAGCTGATTGTTGCCTAATCTTTAGTTCTCAATTCAAATCCCACCTCCCCTGTCAGGCCTTTCCAATGCAACCACAATGATCTTTCCTTTCCCTGACCAATTGTGGAATTTCCTGGCTGAATCCCTCACCTAACACAATACCTTTCACATCTAGCACAATACTTTACTATGATCAGTTGTCTTTTTTTATATGCTTAATCATTCATTTATTCCACAAATATTGCAAAATTTTATGATTTACTATTATACATAATTTATTATATATAAGGTACTTTGACTGTGGTACATAGATTGAAGCAGGGAGAGATTCAAGGGAAGAAAACTAGTTGGGTGGCCAGGGGATGCCCCAAAATGAATAAAACATGATCCCTCCTTCAGATAAATTACAGTCTCCTAACTTACTGCATGTACACATATATATATACACATACATATGTACATATACATGCATGTGTACATATATACATATTCGTATGTATATGTGTGTGTGAATATATGTGTATATATATGTGTGTATATGTGTGTGTGAATACATGTGTATATACGTATATATATATATATTCTTGCCAAGTAGATAGTAAATTCCCAGACAACTACCTTATTTATAGTCGTATTACCCATCCTTGTTCAAAGCAGGTGCTAAATTGTCTGTTTACTGATTAATCCACTTCTTAGGAAAGTCAAACAAACACACTTTCCACTTGGTATGACTGCTTCCGGAGAGGATCCAGGTTCAGAAGAAAAACAATGTTCTGTCTCATTTTTGTTTTACAGTGAATTAAACGTTTTGTTTCAAATCTAAAGGCCTGAGCAGATACCCTGCTGAGAAGATCTAGTTCTCAAAAGGGTGTTCATCCCCAAGATTGTCAATTTTGGAAGCTCAAAAGGAAGAAGAAAGAGTGGTCAACTGACCAGGGACTGAGTTTCTGACAGCAACCCTGGTTACTGTAACACACCCACACACCCCCTCAGCTTCCACCATTTCTATTAAAGAAGAGGTCAGGCTATATTAGGAGCCAATCTCAGAAGCTATTAAGAGGTGCTAAGTGCAAATTAGAAGAGAAGGCTCCAGAGAATGGTCAAGCAAACCCAATACAAGAGGTTTAATCAGTTGCTCAGTAAAAATAGCAGGTGGGAGAGTGATAATCCACCCTTGTTTGATCTGAGCTCTCACAGAGGGACACAACAAAGCAATTTTCACCTTACACTTTTTGCAGAGTTCAAAAGCCCTGTTGAAACATCTGCCTCCTTGGATTCTAGTGAGAGCAAGCTTCTGAGGAAGATTAAAGACCCATTTCATCTCTTCCCCCAAAATGTTCCTCTCCTTCTGCCTTGCAAGCCCACATGCTATTCACAGTTATCACTGTGACTTCCAGTCTCTTGATTCCCTAGTTCTTCCCTAGGCCATCACCCCTTCACTAGTTCCTACTATTCCCATCTTGAACACTCTGTGAACCAATTCAACTCCACACTGTTCTTTGCCTGGATCCTTTGCCCCTTATTGAATCTCCAGTCTTGCCTTGACAAGTCTCAGCATTGTATCACCACCGCTAATAGCTGCCTTGGTGGTGCATTAGATAAAACACTGGGCCTGGAGTCAGGAAGACCTGAGTTCAAATCCAGCCTCAGACACTTAACTTGTGACACTGGGCAAGTCGCTTAACCTCTATCCACCTCAGCTTCCTCAGCTGTAAAATGGAGACAAATAACAGCACATCCCAACCCGAATTATTGTGAGGATCAGATGAGTAATATTTGTAAAGCAATCAGCATCATGTCTGCACATAGCAGGCACTTAAAAATGCTTGTATCCTTCCTTCGATCCTATACACATGCTGTTTAATAAAACTGCAGAAAAATCACAAAACCATGGGTGTACTATAAATTTATGTTATGTAGCCTCCACTGGAGGCAAGGCAATCCTTTTACAGCTCCCTAATTAACTCATCCCACTCACCATAATGGTTCTTCCAAACCATTTCATCCCTTCTCAAACCTCTCATGGCTTTCAGCTGAGAACCTTGCCTCATATTTTACTGAAAAAAGTTAAGGCTGTTTGCCAAAGGCTCCTTCTTCTCTCCTTATCTTACATCATCCATCACTATCTCCTCTTTCACACTTGTCTCACATAATGAAGCATCCTTTCTTTTTGCAGAGGTAAATATTTGTGCACTCATGGGAGATCCCATTCTGTCCTGTTTTTACCAACAGATTGCCCCCTCTGTTATCCCTTGGATGGATCCCAGTTGTGACAGACTTTAAATGTCAGACAAGTGTATAACTGATCCTAGAGGTTGTAGAGCAGCTAGGTGGTTCAGTGGATAGAGTGGTAGACCTGGAGTCAGAAAGATGAGTTCAAATCTAGCCTCAGACACTAGTTGTGTGACTCTGAGAAAGTCGTTTAATCCTGTTTGCCTTGGTTTCCTCATCTGTAAAATGAGCTAGAGAAGAAAATGTCAAACCCCTCCAGTCTCTTTGCCAAGAAAACCCCAAATGGGGTCATGAAGAGTCAGACATGACTGAAACAACTAAACAACAGCAATGAAAGAGGTTGTAGGAAGTCACTGAATTTATTGAGCCCCTGTTCATTGGCTCCTGACATGGTCACATCTGCTTTTGAGGGATATCACTTTGGCATCTGTTCAGAGGAGGGACTGGGGAAGAGAGAGACTCAGGGCTGGGAGACCAAATATGATATTATTGCAGTAGTCTGGGTAGAGGTGACAAAAACCTAATCCAGGGAGGTTGTGATATGAATGGAGAGAAGAGGAGGCAGACAGATGCAGGCATGTTGTGAAGGTGAGATCAGTACGGTTACTCCCAGGTCTGAGACAATATCTGTTCCTATTTCAGAAATCTTGAAGATCCTTGTGGCTCAATTTTTAAGTATACTAATAAGTACTATATTGTTTCCAACTTCCTGGTCAAGGTCACAGGAACCCTAATTAACAGGCTTTTCAGCTACACTAAATTTCTGAGGAGTTAAGTAAAGGGGCTCTTATCACTACATAGGTCCTGGAACAGGACCAGCCTTATGAATACAGGGAGAAGGCAATATTCCATATGGGGATAGTCCCTCTTCCTCCCTCCAAATACTTCCCTTCTCTCCAGATATCTATAATTCTTTAACTGGGTGCAAAGTCTCAATGACAAAGAAGAGATAACATGCAAAGCATTTGTAGGAGAGAGAATCCATCATAGATAGTATGGTGCCAATGCAAACTGCTGGATTTGAGTTCAAATCTTGATTCTGATACTGGCTACCTGTATGATCTTAGACAAGTAACTTCTCTTTCCTGGGCCTCAGTTTTTCCATCAAATGGGGGATGCATGTGAACACAGTAGCACAGTGTCCAATAAACTAAAAGACCCCAGTTACTGGAGTAAGGACTCACTATTCAACAAAAACCACTGGGAAAACTGGAAATCAGTTTGGCAAAAATGACCAACATTTCATAACACATACTGAGATAAATTCCAGGAGAACAGAGACTTAGAAAAAAAAAGATTAACATCATAGACAAATTAGAGCAGCTAGGAAGAAATTACCTCTGAAACCTATGGATTGAAGAAGTGACTTTTAAAAACACAGTAGAGAGGATCACAGAAAGTAAAATGGGCGATTTCTATTATATCAAATTGGAAATTTTTTGCACAAACAAGCATGATACATTTAAAATTAGAATGGAAACATGTAACTGGGAAAAACCTTTGCAGTGAGTTTTCTCTGGTAAAGGTCTCATATTCAAGACATATAAGAAATTGGTTTGAATTTCTAAGACCAAGAGACATTCCTGAGTAGATAAATGGTCAAAGGATACAACCAGGCAGTTTTCAAAGGAAGAAATCTAATCTATCAATAATGTATGAAAAATTCTCCAAACCATTGAGGCAAATTAAAGTAACCTTGAAAGTTCACAAAGAATCCCTAAGATTGGCAAAGATGACAAAAAAGAAAAGTGGCAAGTGTTGGAGGGACTGTGGGAAAACAAATCCACAAATGCATCATTGTTGGTTCTTTGAAGTGGTCCAGCCATTCTGAGAAGACATTTGGAACTATGCTCCTAAACTTAATAAACTTTGCATACCCTTTGACCTCACTTTACCATTGTCTAGGGCTATTTACCCAAAGTGATTGAAGAAAGAGGAAAAAGGATCCATTTGTACCATAGTATTTATACCAATTATTTTTGTAGTAGCTCCAACTGGAAGCTAAGGGGGTGTCTACTTGTTAAGGAATGTCTGAACAAATTGAGATCTAAAAGTAGTGGAGTATTATTGTGCCATAAGAAATTGTCACCAGACAGTTTCATTGGCCTACCTCTATGAAGTGGTGCAGAAAGATTGAGTAGAACCAGGAGAACAATTTTCACAATGATAGCAACATCATAGAGAAAAACAACTCTTATTAATGCAATAAAAAACAAGTCCAGAAGACTGAACCGTTCTGGATAGGTGATGCACTTAAAACCCAGAATGAGGCAAGCATTTCCAAAAGTGACCAATGTGGGGATTTGTTTTTCTGGACAAGTATGTTTGTTTTCAAAGGGTTTCTTTATTGTTTAATGGGGAGTAGGAAGTGAAGGAAGGGTGGAGAGAGTGGAAGGAAAAAGGTATTGAATGCTTGTAAGAACAACTGATTGTTTGCTATGTAGGATAGCTCTCTGGGAGGGGGAGGAATACTGAGGGAAACTATAATGATATAAAAAAGACATCCATAAAAACGAATTTAAAAATAATTGAATATATAAAGAAAAAGAAAAATATTTTTACAAAATACATATGAGTTGGACTAGATGACCTCTCAGGTTCCTTCGGGTTCTGACTCACTGATCCTGTGATCTCTAAATTATAAATGATCGGGTCAGATCCTTGGCAGAGAATTGTTTTTGATGAGGACAAAGGCGTGGGGGCACTTGGATAGGGAGAGATGAATACAGATAGAAGAGATTAAAGGGACTAACGATAAACTGAGGGTTTAAATTGCCAACAAGTATAAACTGGTGATGAGTAAGAACTTTCTTCCTAGTCCACATCATGTCAGCGTAAGAGGTGAGGAGTACGCCACCTATGACAAGGCACAGTTACATACTGCCATCTGGCAGAAAAGCATTAACTTAATTTCTTTTTTGAGGTTTATTGTCACCTTTTGTTTTTTATATCACAATTATTTCCTGAAACATATCCCACCAATGAACAGCAATGACAAAAGTTAAGCAAAAACATCCCCATCTGACTGTAGATACAATGCTTTATTCCCATGGCCCTCCCACCTCTCCAGCAAGGAAGGAAGTGTGATGAATCATTTGTTCTCCGGAACCAAATTGCTCATTGTTATTAATCTTTTTTTTTCAGTTGCCTTTTTGTATTTTCTTCATTTACATTACTGCAGTCATTGTAGACATTGCTTTTTTTCTGGTTCAGAGGCATTTATTATTTTAGTACTACAAAGCCCTAAATAGAATCACAGGATTATAGATTTAGAGGTGGAAGAGACCATAGAGGTCATCTGGACCACGGTCCCCAGGTGAGGAAACAGAAGACCAGAGATTATGACTTTTTCAAACTTATAGCATCCTGGAACTTTGGGGGGGTGGGGAAGCAATCAGGGTTAAGTGACTTGTCCAGGGTCACACAGCTAGTGTCAAGTGTCTGAGGTCAAATTTGAGCTCAGGTCCTCCTGACTCCAGGGCTGGTGCTCTATCCACTGCACCACCTAGCTGCCCTATATACATCAGTTTCTTAATTGATCTCATGTGTCTAGTCTCTTTCCCCTCTCCAATCCATCCTACCTGAATAACTTGCTACCTGAATAACTTTTCCAATGTACCATTTTCTCCAGCCAAACTGAGTTACTTACTCTTCACTGAGTGGACTCCCCCTATTCTCCTTCCTCCAAACTCTTCCTCATGCTGTTCCATCTGCCTGGAATATATTCACCTTCTTCTTCTGACCCCCACCCCCTTCCCCATCCATACTTGTTGAAGTCCTACCTATCATCAAAACCCAGATCAAACACAACCACCCCCTGAAGAATGCCGTACAATTTAAGTTTCTTGAAAGTGAGAATTTCTCATTTCTGCCTTTTGACCCCCAGCACCTTGCACGAAATGCTTAGTAAATGCTTGTTAAATTGAATGAGCTATTTCCTGACTTTCCCTGTCATGAATTCTCTCTCCTTCCTTTGTCTCTGTCTAACAATGCATGGTTTGTACCTTTCCTATAGCTCATCACAATTTCCTGGTATTTTGGCTATCTGTACTTGCTAGTATCCTCTACTATTGCTACTCTCCTGCCAGTCTCCTAGAGGAAAGATGCTTTTTTTCACTTTTGCTTCCCCAGAGTACAGTGCAGAATGGTCATGTGATTGAAGATACCAAAGATCATTGGTAATAGTGTTAAATGATACCAAATTAAACACCATTGAAATACAGTGAGGGAAACAAGGTTCTACTTTTCTATCCTCTACCAGCAAAACCATGGTGCCTTGCACATCACAGCCACACGGGAAATTTTTGTTGAGTGCATGCAAGCATGAAAGAGGCAGAGGAAGGAGCCAATCACAAGTCCCTTCACCTCCTCTAGCCACCTCTCAGCCCACCAACAAAAGTTGGAGCAAGCCTTCAGGTTTGCCCTGAAAATCCTTGATGGAAAAACACTCAGAAGCTGCTCAAATATTTGTGATGCCATGAAGAGTCAGTAAGCATGGGAGTTTTGCTTCACCAAAGAGGTGACTAGCTCAAGGTTTTTCAGGGATCCTTTCAGTTGCTACAAATAAAGTCAGCCTCATGTTTTTCAGTGTAAAATGCTTCTTTTATTAGAACTTGATTTGGGGCTGGGGTGGAGAGAAAATTCTCTAGGAATAAGAATTGTCATAAGACTACTCAAATGCATATTGTGCATTTTACATACACAATCTTTTTTGACACATAAACCCTGGGAAGTGGGTGCTATCGTTAACCCTCTTTTACAGATGTGGAAACTGAGACTCAGAGAGGTTGAGTGATTTGCCCACGGTCCCCTACAGTCTAGACCAGGGGAGAGAAGGGGGACAACCTGCCTCGAGGGCACATGTGGTCTTCTAGGTCCGTGAGTATAGCTTTTTGATTGAGTCCAAGTTTTACAGAACAAATTCTTTTCTTAGGGGGATTTGTTCTGTGAAGTTTAGATTTGGTCACAGGGTCACACTTGAGGACCTAGAGGGCCACAAGTGACCTTAAGGCCAAAGGTTGCCCACCCCTGATCTAGACTACAAAACTCAAAGGGCTCCTCTAAATTACAAATCCTTCTAAATAAACTTGGGCTCATTGAGGAGGGAGACTATCAGTCTCTTCTAACTGAGCCTTTTCCCTCTCTCCCCACTGAGTCATTCATTCAGCAAGTATCTACTGAGTTCCTGTTTGTGTGGATGCATCTATTACCACCCTAGACACTAAGGGGGTAATAAAAAAAACATGAAGCATAGCCCTTGTGTTCCAGGAGCTTACAATGTAGTTGGAGAAAGCCTGATATGATTCAGTAACAATAAAAAGCAGCATTTAGTTCTCTGCAGCATCACTTCTGGGCCAGGCTTAGCTCTCTCTGATATCTTCTCCCCTAGGTATTTGTGATATCCGAGGGACATCACCAGAGTGATGACGCTGCCATCCCAGTTCCCATGGAAACCGAACTGGAACAGAAGGAACAGAAGGCCGTTGAAGGTCACCAGTGCAAAGGAGACAGTGAACAAATACATAGCAACCACACTCTCTTCTGGCCCTTCCCCTGCCCCTTTCCCTCCAGCACAAAGTCCTTTCTCTTAATCAGACCTGTTAAGCAGCATCCCCTTTATCTGTAGAAATGTAGCCTTGCTGAACATTAGAGCCAGAAGAGACCTTTGAGATTATCAATCCAAGGTCTCACTTGACAGAGGAAGCTTCTTGCTGTTGGAAGAAATTCAAAAGAACAAACTTCTGAGCTCTCTGGCTTTCCTAGCTCTACAATTTGGAGTCAGAGGATGCAGATTCAAATCCTGGCTTTGCTACATATTACATGCATGACCTTGGGGAAGGCATTTACCTCTCTGGGCGCCAGTTCCTCATCAGCATAATGAGGGGTGGGATTACATAACCTCTGTGGTACCTTCTACTTAAAACTCTTTGATGTAAGTGAGTTCTGTTGTAACAAAGTATACCTTCCATTACAATATGCCAGTTCTCAACAGCAAACATTCTGCCCCCAAATGTGACTGATCCCTATGAGGTAGCATTTACCTTCCAGTCTTAAGCTTTAAAAAGATTTAAAAAAAAAAAAAGATTTAAAAAAAAAATTGGACTTTGATAAGAGTATTTACATATACACAGTAGGACACAAAAGAGGATTGCATTTTTCATACCACATACTTTTTAAAAAACAATAAATTCTCATGCATTTCTTGAAAAACTCTCCTGTTTTTGCTTCCTTCTAAAAGCTTCCTTCTGTCCTATGCATTTTTTAAAAATATCACAAAGAAACTTCTTTTTCCTCTCCCATCACTATTACTAACTCCACCTCCCTTCACTTCCAGTTAAAAATTCCAGTGGCTTTATCCAAAAATGTATATTTCTTCACCTTGTGTCCATCATCTCTATTCAAGGAAAAAAGTAACAAGCTTCCTCACAGGCCCTCTGGAGATGTGATTGGTCATCACGCTGGTGAGAGTTCTTAAGTCAGAGTTACTTTTCTTTACATTGTTGTTATCCTCAAGGACAGCAAGGAAAAAATAGGTATTTCATGAAATAGAGACTCTCAAGCATCCCTGATGAAAAGACCAGAGCTGAATAGAAAATTTGACCTTCAAATACAAGACTCAAGAGGAGCATCAAATGGTAAACACAAGAGAAATCATAAGGAACTCAGTAAGGTTAAACTGTCTATCTTTGTACATGGGAAGAAGTTACATATAACTTTAGCGTTATTAGAGTAGTTTGAAGGATTATATATAGAAAGAGGGCATTCTGGGAAGATGGTGGAATAGGTCAGAAATTTCCAAGCTCTCCATATTTCCTCCACAATCAGAAAATCACCAGGAAATGAACATAGAGCAGCAAAAACAAAGGAGTAAAGCAGTTGTCCTACTAAGACAACTTGAGAGGACCTCAGAAAAGAGAGAACCTTCACATACTGAGGTCTTGGGTGAGTGAAGTATAGACATTTCCAGGTGGACCCCACTTAATCAGTAAACAGCAGGCCCTGGAGCAGCTGTAGGGAAGCAGACTAGGCCTTGAGAAATTTCAACTTTAAAAAAATGATAAAATTAAATATAAACAATAAATTTCACCTCAACTTTCACTTTACCCTTGGCCTCAAGAAATTTCACCTCATAAACTTTTACCTTACAGTCTCAGGAACTTTCGCCTCACAAACTTTTGCTCACAAACTTTCAAGTAAGTAACAGCAGATGACTGAGTGGTAGAAGACTGAAGGACCCTTACTGTTTTCAGAAGCCAGGTTTATCTGTGGTGACCAGAAATAATCCCAGACTGTGAGTGAGGAGGAGTGAGCACATGATCAGTGAGTGCAATACTATAGGAAACAAAAACATTTTCAGGACAGTGTGACTGGGAGCCCTAATTGTGGTTTAAGGGAGAAGAAAATTCCCTGAGGTTGAGCCCCCAGACAGAATTCAAAAAATAACACAAGCAAAAATAGACCAAATTAAAAGGGATAAGCAAGGAAACTACATCTTGCTAAAAGGCACCACAGACAATGAAATAATATCAGTAATAAACATATATGCACCAAATGGCACAGCATTCAAATCCTTAAAGGAAAATTTAAATGAATTACAGGAAGAAACAGTAAAACTATACTTGTGGAGGACCTCAACTTTGCCCTTGCAGAGCTAGATAAATCTAACAAAGTAAATAAGAAAGAAGTCAAAGAGATAAATAGAATCTTAGAAAAGTTAGATATGATAGACCTCTAGAATACTCAATGGAAATAGAAAGGAGTATACCTTTTTCTAAGCAGTATATGGTACCATCACAAAAACTGACCATGTATTAGGACATAAAACTTCGCAGGTCTTTACCATGTTATCTGAGAGTAGTAGTAGTTGCTCTCTGGGGACCCAACTTGCCAAGTCAAGCAAAAGCTGGAAATGCTGCTTTTTTCTTCTTTTTCTTCTTTCTTCTTTCTTCCTTCTTCTTCTTGTTCTAGTTCTTCCTCTTCTTCTTCCTCTTCCTTCTCCTCTTCTTCCTTCTCTTCCTCCTCCTTCTCTTCCTCTTCTTTCCCTTCTGTTTCCTCTTCCTCTACTTCTTCCTTCACCATGTGTAGCACCTCTCTCTACTTGAGGCACCATGCACTTACATGCAGGTTCTCTGTCCATAGGAATATAATTTTTAGTTGTTTTTTTTTTGTAAGATATTTTAGGATTTGGTGGCTAGATTTTTATTTATTTATTTTTTCTAAAAGCTGGGACAATACTTTTTCTCATATATGGTTGATTTTTAATTTCTTGAAATATAATTCTAAAAAAACAGGCTTAAGAAACCCATTATTTTTCAAATGGAACTACTTGACAACATCTTTGAACTCAAATCACTCTAGTTTCCATTGAATGGACAGTAAGAGCCCCCAACCCAAGCCTCTGTGGCTCATTGTTTAAGTTCTGATGGCTTAGAATAAGTGCAAATAGCAATTATTTTCTGTCCTGGTCAGAAACTCTAAGGGTCTCCCCCTTCTCTACTGATAGCTTTGTGGTAGTAAATTGGGCCATCTTTTGTCTCAATTCTTACCTAACTCTCAGTCATTGAATAGGCATTGCCTCAGACAAACTGAGATCTAGGAAAGACCTTAATTTAGAAAAGCCAAGGTCACCCACTGCATACTGGGCCATTGCCAGTCATCTTGACTTTTTGTCTTGTCTCTGGACTTAAATCTCTCTAGAGAAGAGAGTGAGAATGATGAGTTGGCAACTCTGCCTCACTTAAATCCAATTCACACACAAGTCAGGACATCATTCTGGAAATGTCATTGGTCCTTTTAAAGAACAAAGGATGAACAACTACAACCACAAAAACATTACAACTAAATACAGAAAGGCAGAGATATTAAATGCACCCTTTTCAGACCCTAATGCAATTAAAATTACATTTAATAAAGAGCTATAGAAGTATAGATTAAAAGCTAATTGGAAACTAAATCTAATCCTAAAGAATGAACAAGTCAAAGAATAAATCATAGAAACAATGAATAATCTCATTAAAGAGAATCATAAGACATTACAAAATTTGTGGGATGCCTCCAAAGCAGTACTTAAGAGAAATTTTATATCTCTAAATGTATACATCAATAATAAAGAGAAAGAGTAGATCAATGAATTGGGCATGAAACTTAAAAAAAAAAACTAGTAAAAGAACAAATTAAAAGTCCCCAATTAAACATCCAAATGGAAACACCGATAATCAAAGGAGAAGTAAATAAAATTGAAAGTAAAAAAAAAACTGAACTAATAAATCTAGGAGCTAGTTTTATGGAGATAAAAACCCAACCAAATAGATAAGCTATTGGTTAATTTGATTTAAAAAAAAAAAGAAGAAAACCAAATTATCAGTATTAAAGATTAAAAGGGTGAATATACCACTAATGAAGATGAAAATAAAGCAATTATTAGAAGCTATTTTTCTCAATTCTATGTCAGTAAAACTGGCAATCTAAGTGAAAACAGATGAATATTTACAAAAATATAAACTGCCCAAATTAACAGAAGATGAAGTAAAATGTTTAAATAGCCCCATTTTAGAAAAAAAGGAATTGAACAAGGCATTAATGAGTTCCCTAAGAAAAAAATCCCCCAATCAGATGGATTTACAAGTGAATTCCACCAAACATATATTGAACAATTAATTCTAATACTATACAAATTATCTGAAAAACTAGGTAAAGAAGGAGTCCTGCCAAATTTGTTTTAAAAAAAATAAGAACCATTTCCCATTCGATAAATGGTCAAAAGATATGAATAGGGAGTTTTCAGAAGAAATCAAAGCTATCAATAGACACATGAAAAAATGCCCTAAATCACTACTATTTAGGGAAATGCAAATCAAAACAACTTTGAGACACTACTTCATAGTCATCAGATTGGCCAATATGACAGAAAAGGAAAACAGGAATTCACCTTTTGCTGGAGGGAATTGGAACACACTATGGTGAACTAGTATAACCTTTATGGAGAACAATTTGGAACTACACCCAAAGAACTATAAAACTGTGTATACCATTTAACCCAGCAATACCAATACTAGGTCTGTAATCCCAAGGAGATCAAAGAAAAGGAAAAGGGAACTATACATACAAAAATGTGCATTACAGCTCTTTTTATGGTGGCAAAGAATTGGAAATTGAGGGGATGCCCACCAGTTGAAGAATAACTAAACAAGTTGGGGCATATGATTGTGATGAAATACTATTACACTGTAAGAAATGATGAACAGAATGATTTCAGAAAAACATGGGAAGACTTATATGAACTCAAGCAAAGTCAAGTGAGCAGAACATGAGAACATTGTACACATTAATAGCAATATTGTAAGGATGATCAATCATAAAAGCTTCA
>JAQQSV010008711.1:0-13703 GCA_028646515.1 Pseudochirops corinnae | reverse complement strand
ATCTAATATATATGCATATGTGTTATACAATTTTGTGCAGATTATATAATATTATACTAATTTTCCATATTTTATAATGACAATATTTATATAATAGAAATGTACAATTTTATCTAAACAATGAAATGAAATTATTGGAGTATTTTCCCACATAAAATATAGCAACTTTGTTACACAACGATAAGCATTTCTATATAACAAAAAATTAGTCAGCGTCAATAATAACAGGGTGAGGATGCATGGTACACTCTAACACCTAAACTTTATAATGGAATAAATAAAAACCCTTTGGGTAAAATACAATTTTTCAAGGGTCAAAGGAGAGGAATAATTTGTAGAAAGATACCTTAAGTTACCAATAGTTAATTGAAAAGAAAATTGAACTCAGTAATTATGACACTCATCAAAATGATAAAAATATGCCAAACTATAAAAATGAGAAAACATAATTCTAGCAGGACTTTGGAACAACAAATACACTCATATGCCACTTGCTTGATTGCAAATTGGCATGATTTTTGGGACCAGTATAGTCACAGACTGTAAAATATATACAATTGTTTATACTTTTCAATATAACTTTTTAATTAGCAATATGCCTTTAAAATCTTCTACAAAACTCAAAGACTATATATACAAATATATTTATACTAATATTGGTGTTTATTGTGAAAATCCCAACAATAACCTGGAAGCAACTGAAATATTCAAGATTGGGAGAATTTATTAATAAATTGTCATACATCTGTGCAATAGAATACTATAATATGATCAAGTTTGATAGGTATGAGAATATAAATAATTCTAAAATTATACTAAATATGTGAAACAAAGTGAATAACTAAAAAACATGAAAACATATACTAAGATATAAATGAGATGCAAAGAACAAAAAATTTATTTTTATTTTTATCTTTTTGCTTTTTAAAAAAAAATTTTTATTTACTCATTTACTTTTAATTTACAAGATTCAGTTCCACAATCACTTGAGTTTCAGATTTTCTCCCCTCCCTTCACCCCCCTCCATGGTGGCGTGCAATCATGTATAGGATCTGCAAATACTTTCACATTGTACAATAGTTTGGTCATATAGAAGGGTTGTAACCAATGAGTGATCACTGGGAAAAGAAAAAAAAAAAAAGCGAAACCAGACATGAAAGAGAAAGATAATGTGTTTTGCTTCAGTCTTCATTTAAACTATAGTCAAAGAACAAAAAATTAAAGGTACACAGAGTACCCAATAGCTTGTTATGAACATTTTATATACTGAAATTAATTTATTACAATGTCCATATTTTAAAAGTATTTACTTGGTGTTTTGTTGTGAAAGTTCATGTTAAATAATTAAAAATAGCAGCCATCGAGGTAATAGATATCAGAGGAAACCTTCAGCATTGTAGGAGTATCTGGAATGATGAATGGTTCAGGGCAATCTCTGGATAAGACTCACAAAAGGGTTGAGAGAGTAAAAGGCTATAAACTTTGTGATTCTCTTTGACTGAGGAAGTGCTCACATCAGTGGGAACAGCATTCATTGCCGTATATTGAAGGAAAACTCATGACATTTGAAACCTAATGCCCAAGAAGTTGATATTCTGACCATATGTTGTGTTTGTATTAGATATCTAGTGGTATGCATTGGAATAATTAAGGGAAATAAGGGAAGACTCAAATGAACTGTTTGTAGCATGAAGTAAGCAGTCTTAGCAGAACAAAACACACACTGACTTTAATTATGCAAATAAAAACAGTATTAAAAGTAAGTCAAAGTCAGATCAATTGCAACGTCCAGTCCTGGTCCAAGAGAACAGACTGTGAAATGTATCTGCTTTCTCTCTGTAGAAAGGTAGCTTTTAGGTAGGGATGGTACATATATTGTCATATTCATTTTTTGTCAATGTTTTGTTAAACTATTTTTCTTTCTTAAAAAGGGGGCAGGAAGGATGAGATATTAGAAAATGACTGAGGTATAAAAAGTACAAGAAAGTCATAAAACATTTTTTTTATAAAGGAAAAATGGAGAAAAAAAATCCAATTAATTGAATGCCCCAACATATATTTTCTGTACTTTTCATGATTCTTCACATCCTTATATTTTATAAAGAAATAAGAATGCATGATTAAAATTTAAAATAACATAAATTATACTAGTAATATTATATCAGTGTTCTTTTTTTTTAAATACTAGATGTGATCAAAACTACTGACATGGCAGAAAATGACTAAATCTCTTTTTCCCCCAGAAAGAAAATTTCTTGTAACATCTGTAAGGCAAATTTACATAACAATGTTACAAAGATGTGAAAGCAGATTGTGTAATAGAAAATTCTGAAAGGTACACTGCTGCATCTAATATAGGTATGCATGTTTCAGAGTGGTAGCAAGCTGAACTGCTTTGAACACATATTGTTGAAGAGATTGATTTCAGCAACAGAACTTGTCTTTGCATTCTCTAGGAAGAATTTATTTAGAAAATGAGATTATTATCCTTCTTGGAAAGGCACCTTACAACTAAGTAGCATTTTGTGTAAATGTCCAGAATCAGGGATTTCTTTCAAATAAATATTCATTTTGCCGGTTGTGTGTGTTAAAATGGAAACCCAAAATACCATCTATGGTGTTGGATAAGGCGTGGTACCCCAAATAAAAGGTATAGACATCAGACTTTCAAAAAGCATTGTTACTCACAAACCTGTCTTAAAACACACATACATGCACACACATACGTGTGTATACATGTGTGTATTATCTAATTTTAAAGCAAATATATATTGAATGTCAAAGCATGTACATTTTACATATGTATGTGCATGTATGTATATGTGTGTGTGTATACATACACATACATACATAAAAGGTGAGTTGGGTTTTGATTTGCAGTTAGTATTCCTTTTGGGAACATAGTTCAATATACATAGAAAACTACCTAAACAGAAAATTGCTGTAATAAAGAAAGATTGCTCTTTGTAAATTCCTTTAAAAGGGCTTTGCTTAAAATAGCTTTTTATAAAGATGATGTGACTTTTTTGAAAAACTTCATAAGTCTATAACCTTTCCATTGTATTAAAAAGTTCCATCATGTTTTGTGAAGTGTATCATTAAAATTGTGTTATGGGACCACATTGTCATAGAAATTGATTTCCTTTTGGGGGACTGAATCTGTTGAAATTTATAGTGTTGTCATGAGGAAAAAAAACATAACTGATGGATACTTGTCATGCCTGTGAGTGGTGACCTATGTGATGCAATCTGAGGCAAAAAAAAAACCCTTCCCCAGTATTGTCCCAGTGTCAGAAATTCTATATGGATTGATTGATTGATGGGTTGGTTAGTTGGTTGATTGTATCATTCATTCATTCAGTAAATGAATAATTACAAAGTGACTACTATAGTTCCAGTGGTAAAACTACAAGAAAAATATTTCGTGAATGTCTTTAAGGAAGACAGGAATTGCACTAGGAGCTTCTGATACAAAGACAACAAATGTTCCTTGCTCTCAAGAATCTTACATTTTATTAAGGGAGGGAAAATACTACAACATATACACAGATAAGTGAATATAAGTTATCTGATATTTACTTTGTGTCTGTCTTGGATATACTTATATTTAGAGAGAGATATTTTCTTTGTATGTTGTTTTTCTATGTTGTGATCAATTGGTCCAAAAACAAGCATTAATTAAAGACCTACTATGCGGTAGAAACTGGTGCACAAATTTAAATAGAATCATGGTCTTAAGGCATTTACATCTTTTATTTTTAAATTTTTATATTTCATTTTTGAATTTTCAATGACAAATTCTTTCCCCCCTTCTGCCCTGTTGAGAAGGCAAGAAATAGTGTGCCCATCATACATATGAGCTCATGCAAAACACTTTCACATTAGTCATGTTGCAAAAAAAAGTGAGAAAAATAAAATGAAAAATCTTCTACTTCAATCTGTGCTCAGATTTCATCAGTTCTCTCACTGGAGGTAGAGAACATTTTTCCTTGAGTCCTTTGGAATCATCATGGATCATTGTATGTATCAAGGAATGGACATCTTTTGGAGGGAAACAACACATGCACAGAAAAACATATACCCCTCCCTGCCCAGATCAATTTGTGGAGGTCGACTATTAAAAAAATTCTTAAAGAGAAGGTAACATTTTGGGAAGAAAGATCTAACATTTTTGAGGGTGGGGATTGTTTCGATTTTGTCTTTGTATCCTCATCACCTAGTATAATTAAGTAAAACTTTAATAAATGTTTGTTGGTTGATTGATTGGAATTCATAGAGTAATTTCAAGAGACAGAGATAAGGATGATCAGAAAAGGCGTTGTGTAGGAGGTAGGTTGTCACTGTGGGAGATATAAACGGTCTGACTTCTCGAAAAAGCCTTAACAATTCGGTAGAGAAAACAAACATGCATAAATAGTGACAATGTATGGCTGGCCAGATAAGTGTGACTTATCCATACATATAAATATGTTGTTTTTAATTTGTTTGTTCATGTCCAACTCTATGGGACTCCATGGACTATGTCCATGGGATTTTCTTGGCAAAGGTACTTGAGTGTCTTGTCATTTTCTTCTATAGGGTGTTCCTATTTTTACAGATGAGGAAATGAGGGAAATAAGGGTCCAGTTATTTGCCCAGGGTCACACAAGCAGCAAGTGTCTGAGACCAGTTTTGAACTCAGATCTTCCTGATTTCAGGACTGGTGTTCTATCCACTGTACCACTCAGCTGCCCCATACACATATGCATGCATCCATCCATCCATATGTATGCATGTACATAATACAGACATATGTACTACAGATAAAAGTAAGATAGTACTTCACAGAAACTCAAGATAAGTTTTGTATGAGAGGTGTCAATTAAGCTTGGCCCTGAAAGGTAAGTAGCTAAAGGATAGGGAAAAGAATTACATTTTTTTTAAAATGACAAGAACAAAAGTGCTGAGGTGGGCAATTGGACTATATGAGAAATAGAGAGAAGATTTCTTTGGTTAAAGTAGAAGATCTATATAGGAGACTAGTAGATAGGAAGGCTTGAAAAAGGGGGTAACTTTAAATTGCAGAGAATCTTGAATACCAAAGGAAATAATTTACTTTCATTTGGCAGAAAATGGTAACCAATGACAGATTTTGCAAATGCGAATGAAATTATTAAAGTTATATTTGAGAAAAGTTAATCTAATGCAGCCAAATGAAACACCATTTAAAAATATAAAATAACTTATAAAATTTTATAGAGGAGAAAAGCATAAGATTATGGCAAATTTTAACTGATAAAAGAAGAAACAATATAAAGAAAAACAAATTTATAGAAAACTTAGGAAGAGACTCAACTAAGCAGAATTATCCCATAGGTTGTTTAAAGATGAAATTGATGGAGGAACAATTCTTTTGTACTCTAATGTACCAATGGATTTTATTTTATTATTATTATTATTTTAAACATTCTTTTCTTTTTTAATTGTGATTTCAAAGTTCTTTCCCTCATTCTCACCCCTTCTCCACCTACTGAGAAGGAATATAATGTGGTATCAATTATACATGTGAAATCATACAAATCATATGAACATATTAGCCATGTTAAAAAAGAGAGAAAATTATACTTTAATTTGCACTTAGAGTTCAGCAGTTCTCTCTTTGGAGGTGGATAGTATTTTTCATCATGAGTCTTTGTCTTGGATCATTATGTTGATTGAATCAGCCAAGATTTTCATGGCTGATCATCAGTACAACATTGCTACTACTGTACATAATGTTCTCCTGGTTCTACTCATTTCACTTTGCATCAGTAAATGCAAGTCTCCTCAGGTTTTTCTGAAGTCATCCTGACCATCATTTCTTATAGTACAATAGTATTCTATCACAATCATATACCACCACTTGCTCAGTCATTCCCTGGCTGATGGACATCTCTTCAATTTCTAATTCTTTTCCACTACAAAAAGTAACAACTATTAATATTTTTGTACATATGTATCCTTTTCCTTTGATCTCTTTGGAGTACAGACCCTTTTTGGGTAGAGTTCCAGATTATTCTCCAGAATGGTTGGACCAGTTCACAACTCCATCAACAGTTCATTAGTGTAATCATTTTCCCTCATTCCCTCTAACAATTGTCATTTCTGATAGATCTGAGGGTATTAGTACCTCAGAGTTGTTTTAATTCACCTTTCTCTAATCAATAGTGATTTAAAGCATTTTAAAATGTAGCTGCAAATAACTGGTTTCTTCTGAAAACTGCCTGCTCATGTCTTTTGACCATTTATCAATTGGGGATTGGATCTTAATTTTTTTAAAAATAAATTTTACTCAGTCCTTCATTCTGCCATCCCCTTCTGTTTTATAGGGGAGCTCATCCCATTAAAATTTTCAGTTATGATTACTAAGTGTTTATTTTCCTCCATTCTTATTTTCTTCTTTTTGCCCTTCTCTTTCTTTTTATCCTGTACCTCCTCAAAAGTCTGTTTTGCTTCTGATCACTGCCTCCCTTAATCTGAATTCACTTTTATTACACCCTCCCATATTTCTTATTCCTTTCCCCTCATATTTCCCAATTGAGTAAGATAGATTTCTATACCTAGCTGAGGGTGTATATCTATTCTTCATTCTTCTAGCTAATTCTGATAAAAGTGAAGTTCAAACATTGCCTGCCACCTCATCCCACTTCTTCCTCTACTATAAAAACTCTTCCTTGTACTTCTCTTTTATGTGAAAAATAATTCCACATTCTACCTTCCACTTCTCTCTTTTTTATTTCTACATTTTCCTGACAAAATCGACTCACATTCATGCCTTCTGTCTATATAGACTCCATTTAATTGCCATAATAATGATAAAGTTCTTAGGAGTGACATATATCATTTTCCCATGTAGGTAGAAAAAGATTTTAACTCCATTGAATCCCTTAAAATTACTCTTTCATATTTACCATTTTTATGATACTTTTGAGTCTTCTGTTCGAATGTCAAATTTTCTATTCAGCTCTGGTCTTTTCCTTACAAATGCTTAGAAAAATCTCTATTTGTTTAAGTGCCCATTTTTAGATTATACTCAGTTTTGCTGGGTAGGTTATTCTTGGTTGTAATCTTAGCTCCTTTGCCAGCCAGAATATAATATTCTAAGCCCTCTTCTCCTTTAACATGGAATCTGTTAGATCTTGTGTGATCTTGACAGTGATTCCATGATATTTGAATTCCTTTTTTTCTGGCTGCTTGCAATATTTTCTCTTTGACTCAATAGCTCTGAAATTTGACTATAATATTCCTGGGAGTTTTCAGTTTGGGACCACTTTCATTAGTTGATTGTTGAATTCTTTTAATTTCAACTTTACCTTCTGGATTGAAGATATTGGGTCAGTTTTCCTTGACAATTTCTTGAAATATGATGGTGAAGTCTTTTATTTTTTACTTTTACTTTCAGATAGTCCAATAATGTTTAATCAATCTCTCCTCAATCTATTTTCTAGGTCAATTGTTTTTCTGATGAGATGTTTCACATTTTCTTCTTTTCCATTCTTTTTACATTGTTTTATTGTTTCTTGAAATCTTGTGGAACTTTAGTTTCCACTTGCCCAATTCTACTTTTTAGGCAATTATTTTCTTCAGTGGGTTTTTACATCTCTTTTTCTGTTTAGCCAATTTGGCTTTGTAAAGAGTTCTTTTCTTCAATGAAATTAAGAAATTCTTTTCTTCAGTGGATTTTTGGGCCTATTTTACGATTGGGTCAACTCTGTTTTTTAAAGTGTTATTTTCTTCAGCATTTATGCCTCTTGCTTTTAATTCTCTTTCTATAATTTTATGATAATTTATATAGTATATATCATAATTTTATCCCAGTTTTTCTCTGACATGCTTATCTCTTTCTTTAATTCTTCCAGGAATTCTTACTGGCCTTGGGTCCAATTAGCATTTTTCTTTGTGGGTTTGCTTGTAGCTGCTTTCATGCTATTGTCATCTTTTAACTTTATATTTTGTTTTTTTCTGCCACTGTAATTGCTTTTTATGATCAAGTTCTTTTCTTGTTGTTTGTACACTTTCCCAGACTAGTTCTTGTCTTTGAACTTTATATTAAATTTATCTGCTCACCTGGGGTGGGGAGGCACTGTGCCAAGCTTTAGGTTTTTTTTGTGCTATTATTTTCTGGGCTAATTTTGGTGGTCTGAAAGTTTTTAGTGCTTCCAAGGTGGCATGATTCTGCTATAGGTGCATCACTGCTATCCTGGTCTGTGCTTTGGTCTTAACCCAGAAAGGGTCCCTTTTCTACCTGTACATCAAGTAGTAGCACTCTTTTTGACCCTGGAATTGTGACCAGGGTCTCTTCTCCTTTATGATCAATCATAAGCCCTACTCTCTGCCCTGAAACTTCAACCCAGACTGCTTCTAGGCAGTAGAGTTGCCAATCAGTGCCAGCTGCACCCAGTACCCATAAAGTGTCCCCTGTGATCTCTTTATGAACAGTTGTCTCTGGGATGAGAGCTCCTGAAACTCTTGTTGTTGATGCCACAATTGCTTCCAAGGCCCTCTGCTGTGATCCTGTGTTGCTCTGGGACTGCACCCATTCCAGTGTTATGGCTTTTTCTATAGACCTCTTAAATTGTCTTAGGCTGGAAGAAGGGTCGGGAACATGCACCCTTAAGACCACATGTGGCCATCTAGGTCCTTGGGTGTGGCCTTTTGACTGAGCTCAAGCTTTACAGGCAAAAAATCCTTTTATTAAGTTTGTGAAGTTTGGAGTCAGCCAAAGAGTAGCACTTGAGGATCTAGAAGGCCACATGTGGCCTCAGAGCTATAGGTTCCCCATCCCTGGGCTGGAGAAATGTGTCTCTCTGACCTTTCATTGGTTCTGATGTTTCAAAGTTTGATTTGAGGTGTTATTTTAAACCAATGGGTTTTTAAAATCTCATTGATGCTTATTTATCCTCTAGTAGTGATGATCACAATTTATTCATTCCATAGAACATCTTATGCAACATTTATCTAAGTACTACCATGAATTACCTACCAAGGGTCCTTCTTCTGGATTGAGGGCCTTTTTCTCTTTCTCTTTGTGTACCCATAATTAATCATTTATTTTTTTAAGCACATAATTCATAAATAGTAGTTTTTCTCATACTTTTATCTGACAAAATCCTTTTGTCTATTGCTCTGGCATATTTCTTTATTTATATCTTATAGCCTGCTCATGCTCATCAGAATATATATATATATATATATATATATATATCAACATGCCATAAGTATATATATGTTAATATATATGTGTATACATATGCGTGTATAAATCTAACAAAAGAGGCTCATTAGTTTTCTAATATTTGACATGATAAACAAAATGCCGTCTTTAAATGTGAGCCTCTGTATTACCACATTATCTATAGGCAATCATTCCTTGAATTGGACGGTATTGCATCTTCACCATGACAATTGTGATCATCTTTGGCAATCATATCATTCTCTGTTTTATGCCTCACTTGATATTTATAATCAATGTTTCCTTAAACAAGATTATGTATGTTGTTATAGCCTTCAAGGTATCTTACGTAATTTTTATGTATGGATAGAAACAATGGAAGAGAAAGCTTAAGGCAGCATTTTGCTATACTAAATTAAATATTTTTCATACCCAACTGTATTGTCAATGTGTTGTTAATGGAATGGAAAGATCTTCCTTGCCCATTAATAAGCCTATGTGACCTGATTTGAGCCTGAGTCATATGAAAGCCCGAGTCACATAAAGACTGTGGTGGGAGGAACTTGCTGAACAGGTGGAGCAGGAAAGGGTGGAACAGGAAGTGAGAGAGTGAAGTGGAAATGAGAGAGAGAGGAGGCAAAGAGAGGTAGAGTAGCTAGTGTGGGTGAGAGAGGGGCATTTTGCCTAAGGGAGCTTGTTTGTGGAGAAGCCTGCCAGAGGAAAAACTTGGGGATGACGGTGCTCCCTGCAATGGCAATGTGTACTAACTTCTTTATTACCATGGTGGATTTGGTTTTCTGGCACATGCATAAATATCTTGGTTTTGTCTTCAAGGAAAAGAGTCTGTTATATCTTGTGACTCAAACTTGGAAATATGTATAGCAACTACTGTGAGTATCACGTTGTCTATATACCAACAAACAGTGTGGTAGATTTTTGAATTCTCAACATCTTTCTTCAAATTTATGATTGCAAAACTGTGGTTTCTTATGGAGTATTTCTGATGAAGTTCTGCTTGTTTCCTTCTAGTACCCTCATGAAGCATTCTTTCATGTTTACATGGATGACTCCAATAAAAAAAAAAACCGCATGCAATTATTTCAATCACTTCCTAATTGATCTACCTGCCTTAGGTCTTTCCTCATCTCTAATCCTTCTCCACAAAGGTATTGAAATGATTTTCCTCAAGCATAGATCTGATCATAACACTTCATGATCTCTGGTTGTTCTCTCTTGTCTTTACAATAAAATGTAAACTCTTTTTTAGCTTTAAAACCCTTTACAACCTAGTCCTAACCTCTTTTCAGCCTCAGTGTACCTTCCATTCCATGCTTATGACAACCCACCTCCTCTCTTCCTGCCTTTGTATTGACCATGCCCCGTGCCTAGAATGTACTCCCTCTTTATCTTCACCTCAGGGTCCTTCTCTTTCTTGAAAATATAGCTCAAGCACCACCTTTAACATAAAACCTTTTCTCATCACCTCCTCCTGAATTGCAATTGCCCCCTTGATCATATTGTATTTAACCATCTAGTATTTTTTTTTTTGCTTTTTTTTTTTTTGGAGGGGAGAGGACAGGGCAATTGGGATTAAGTGACTTGCCAAGGTCACATGGCTAGTTAAATGTTAAGTGTCTAAGGCTGGATTTGAACTCAGGTCCTTCTGACTCCAGAGCTGGTGCTCTATGCACTATGCCACCTAGCTGCCCCCTTTCTAGTATTTTTTAAAATTTATTTTACGGAGAAACATGTCACCTCCAGTACAATTTAATTTTAAAAGCTAAAAAAATATATTTGTATCCCCAGTACACAGTAAATGGTGGCACATAGTAGACTCTTTTATAAAAAACAAACATTGTTAATTAATTTATTGATTGATATAAGGATGATACTGCTTTTTACACAAGATAACTCATGCCATTTCACCTCTTTGGACAAGAATTGGTATGTGAGGCATTGAGATCCTGACCTTAAACCCATTTTAGATGTCCTCTTACAGATAAACCTGTCTTGGATTTTGGTAGAGATGGTGGAAGGATTTTGGAAAATAGATTAGATTGGGATGGTCATGGAGATTCCTATATTCTACCTTCTGGAGTATACACATTAGGCATAGGGGATGTTTCTATAGTGACTTTTTGTCTTTGTGAGGGCTGGGGGAACCACAGAGGAATAATATAACACAGCAGGGACACGTTCCACTATATTTTTTATTTTGTACCTCTGCAAACTTGAGCATGTCTTGGTATGGGAGACAATGTGAGTTTTGGTAAGAGGAAGAGAGTATAGTGAAATGCCAGGTGTGACTTTAAAGAGGTGGGAACTTTTATAGTTCAGCAACTTAGGAATACTGTCAAAGACTAAAAGAATTGCACCCTGCATCAGTGAAATGAATATTTTCATTGATAAAGTTATACTTTGAAATAAGTAGTAATATTTATAGATGATAAGTAGCTTAAACCATAAAGGTAGCTACTTGCTTTGGGTTCCTAGGTAGCATACTGAAAATGGAAGACATGCTGTGAAATACTGTTATTCAGTTGTATCTACTTGTGACATCATGGACTATAACATGTCAGCACTGAACATGGGATTTTCTTCCCAAACATACTGGAGTAATTTGTCATTTCCTTTTCCAGCATATTAAGGCTAACAGAGTTTAAGTTACTTGTCTAGGGTCACACAGCTATTAAGATTTGAATTCATAACTCTATGCCCTGTGCTCCATCTACTAGCTGCCTCTATGAAAAAAAAATACACAAACACAAAAACAAGAATTGTGACAAGCGGTGTGATTAAGCTCAGATTTGTTCAGAAATGTTTAGCAAAGGGACCTTTCTCCAACCCAGTACATTAAAAATAATAACTTCAATAACCCTCCTAATACCTTGATCCTCCATTTCTAGGCCTTAAAGCAATGAAGGACCTGCTTTGCTGGTAACACAACTTACGGTTGAGGGGCTAAATTGATGAGATTCGTTGTGTTTCAAAAGAATTCTGTAGACTTGTTTCTGAGTTGTAAAAGGCAGATGGTTGCCAAAAACTCAATTTGAGCTGATGAGCAATTACTTCTGCTCATTATAGATTTGGGATGGTTTTTAACTGAATCCCAATTCCAGCTACTGAGACAACCAATCCCCTAGCCTCCTTGTTTTCTGTCATAAAAGTTTTTCTATTTGTGAAAGCAGATTTAAAACTGTGTGTATATTCCTTGCTTTGATTACTTTTTAAAAGTGATTATTCTTTCCACTTTTTGTACTTAAGTTTTACTCTCGATTACTTTTATGTCTTAATTTTTCCCTTCCCTTCCCTTCTTCTTTCGTTCCTCCCTTCCTTCCTCCTTTCTTCCCTTCCTCCCTTTTCCCCTTCCTTACTTCTTTTTTCCTTTCATTCCTTCCTTCCTACTACATGCATTCATAGGAAAAATTAAAAAAAAATCTATGAATGACACTATATTAAATTTAGCTTCGACTGAGCTTATCAGTTTTTGGCTTTGAAGGATAGGTTTCTTGATGGTTTATTATATCAAATATGCCATACAAGTTCAATTTAAAAAACATCTGAGTAACTTTCATTTTTTTTGGAAACAAGTGAACTGACAATGAATGATAACAGAAAATCCATATTTTAAAAAGCCTAAGTTTAATACAAATGGGAATCTTATCACAGTCTGTGATGTTTGGTAACTTTCTTTTACTCATTTGTTTTATTAATTTTTTTAAACATTTGATTTTAAAACTTTGGATTCCAAATTCTTTCCCTTCCTCCTTCATCACCCACCTTTACTAGGAAGACATGCAATTCCATACAGGCTGTGCATGTGAAGTTACACAAAACATTTCCATAGTGGATACATTGTGAAAGACTGACTGTATTTCCCTCCATCCTATCCTGCCCCCCCAATTGTTCTATCCTCTACTTTGACCCTGTCCCTTCTCAAAAGTGGGGTGTTCTAACTACCCTCCCCCCCCAATCTGCCCTCCCTTCCATCATCGCCCCTCTTATTCCCCCTTACTTTCCCGTAGGGTAAAATACCCAATTTAGTGAGTATGCTAGTCCCTCCTTAAGCCAAATTCAATGAGAGTGAGGTTGACTCATTCCCTTTTGCCTTCCTGTTCTTCCCCTGCATTGTAACAGTTTTCCCTTGCCTCTTTTATATGAGATAATTTACTCTATTTTGTCTCTCCCTATCTCCTCTCACTTCTTAATTTTATTTTTAAAATATCATCCCTTCCTGTTCAATTGATCCTGTACCCTCTGTCTATGTGTACCTGTACACATATATACACACTCACATATGTATTCATATGCCCATATACCCGTCTATATAGGCATGTTTATGTATGTATACATATTTACACATTTATATTTCCTTCAACTATACTCATATTTAGAAAAGTTTCATATGTTAC
Organism: Pseudochirops corinnae; assembly: GCA_028646515.1. Classification (NCBI taxonomy): domain Eukaryota; kingdom Metazoa; phylum Chordata; class Mammalia; order Diprotodontia; family Pseudocheiridae; genus Pseudochirops; species Pseudochirops corinnae. The sequence continues at coordinate 101 of JAQQSV010008711.1, read as the reverse complement.
AATTATCTTTTTTTCATGTAGGAATTTAAATAGTTCAACTTTGATAAGTTCCTTTTGATTTCTTTTCCCTGTTTACCTTCTCATGCTTCTCTTGCTTCTTG
>JAQQSV010008710.1:0-13703 GCA_028646515.1 Pseudochirops corinnae | reverse complement strand
ATCTATCTATCTATCTATCTATCTATCTATCTATCTATCTATCTATCCTGAAGCCCAGAAGTACAGGTAAAGATGAAGGAAGTTCTGATTGAAGTCCTGAGACCATCTCTTCAGCCCCCTACTCTCTTCCTTCTCCCACAGCTACAACTACCTTCTTATCCAGCTCCCCTAAGGAGCAAGAAACAAGCCCTACCACCTTTGGCCACTAGGCAGAGCTTTAGTTCCCCTCAATTTTGGATGTTTCTGTAGAAAAAAATACATAATCTTCAGATGAAGACAGGATTGCTGTATCAGTCTCTCATGTTTAGCTGGTTCTGGGAAGGCAACCTTGGGTTTTAAAAGCCAGCCTGCTACACAGTTGTGTATTGAAGAAGTAGGGAGCTTGTAACTGACTTTTCAAAAAGTATATTCTGTTGACAGAGGGAACAAGTGTCTCAAGTAAATATCATTTGAGGCTTCCCAGAATGGGAATCACCCCTCCCTACACTCAAACATACTCTTTGCCTGCCATCGAAGGCCAGACTCACCTGCTGGGTAGGAAGTCATTAATGACATAGAGAGGAAGAGGAGGTAGGGACAGGGCTGAGCCTGTACCATGTCAGAGCAGGATAGATGTGGGAAGAGGGGGAAGGGGCAGTGATACAGATATACAGACACATTCCACCTCTTTGGGAGAGGAATCTTTGTTACTGCAGACTCCGGAGGGGGGTAATGCCCTCTTCCTGCCTTCACTATACTACGTCTTCCCTGTTTCTCTTGTATGCTATAATTTTTTTCTTATTAACAGGTGAATATTGGTCCCAGCTATGAAATTGCCTTTTCAGGTTCTACCTCTAGATATTTCCCTTGAGGCTTCAGTAAAAGCTCTCCTCCAGCATGTTACTGACATTTCTTTTCCTTCTTACCCAACAGCAGTTAGCTGATGATAGAGTCACTGAAGGCCAAAGTTATCCTGTCTCAAGGACAAGTCAATCAGTGATCCTGGGGTGTGACCCCATCTCTGCACACAATGGGACGTTGTGGTACCTTCAGACACAAGATGAGGATCCTGACATGCTCTTTAACTTCAATTATAAGCAATTGAATGAGAAAGGAAAAACCTCTGAGTGATTCATGGCTAAATAGTGTGACAATTTCCACTTTGACTTCAGCATCAGTTCCTTGGAGCAGGAGGATTCCACCCTCTATCTCTGTGCCAGCAACAGCAAGACAGTGCCACAGAGGAAACTCCCATCTGTTCACAAGTTTGTTGAGACAAAGCCCAGGGAGCAGTGACAGGGAGGCAGGAATCAGCAGGGTGACATCAATTTCAGCCCAGAACCAGGGACTAGGGGTGCTTAACATTTTTTCTTTGTGCTGACACACTCTTCTTCTTACTGTACTACCTGGGACTCTCCCTGTCACATAATACCCCAGCAAGGATAGGCTGTTTCAAGTACTTTGTGGGTCGCTATCCACTTGAGACCACATTTCATGAGTCCCCACAAGTTTAGTTGCATTTTTTAGTGGGGGAGAGGATGTATTTAGTTCAAAGCAGAAATATTTAATCAAGGAGTGTAGCAAAAAGCAAAGGTACAATAATGCATTTTCAATTTTGAAGCCAGGGACCTTTTTCTCCAGAAACACACACATTAACATTGAAAGAATGACGACATAGAAATTATATATGGTGTATGAACAGGCACTTCTCACATTTTGAGCTCACATAAGCATCTAGATAACATAGTGATAAAACAGCAGGTAAGGAATCATGAAGACATGGGGGGAAACTTGGCCTCAGATATTTTCTTGCTACGTGGTTGTGGACAAGTCACTTCATTCCTGTTTCGTTTGTAACATGGGGATGATAACAGTACCTACTTCCTAGGGTAGTTGTGAGGGTCAAATGAGATAATAATTGTAAAGCAGTTATCACAGGGGCGCTCCCATAGAAAGCACAATAAAATATTAGCACCTATATGCACATGCAGATCCATATCTGGATCCTGAAACCTAGAAATGCACTCAAAGGGAATTCTCAGGGGTAGGAAGAGTTCAAATGTGGCTTTAAGGAGTGCTGACACATAGGAATAGAAGGAGGAACTGACTGAAGCCCTGAGATCATCTCTTTAGCTCTCTCCTCTTCTCTGTTTTCTTCTTTTCTTTTTGGAGAGGTAAAGGTAGGGCAATTGGGATAAAGTGACTTGCCCAAGGTCACACGGCTAGTTTTGTGTTAAGTGTCTGAGGCCGGATTTGAATTCAGGTCCTCCTGACTCCAGGGCCACTGCTCTACTCACTGCACCACCTAGCCACCCCACAACCTTTCTCTTCTCTTAAGGCCTTAGTTATCCTCTGACCTAGCTCGCCTAAGAAACAATGGCAAATTCTTGTGATTCTCCCAACTTTGACCACCAGGAAGAGATATGATTCTACTAAAATTCTGATTGTTCTGGAGACTTGTGTTGTTGCTGTTTGAGCCTTTCTGAAGAGGACCAATGATGTCACAAGGGTCATGTCTTGACTTGCAGGTGAATTTCATTATGGCAAGGTAGATTTGTGAAGGCTGTCACTCTTATTCTCTCTTTCAGAGTCATCCAAGTCCAGTGACAAGACAAAATCAAGATGACTGGCCATAACCTTGAATGCAGTGACTGATCTTGCCATCTGGGATATTTGAACAAGCTCTAAGTGATTCACAACACCTGCTTCAGCCACTTTCATGGCCACTGGAACGAATTATTCTCCTCTGCCCATTTCAAGAACATAGAGAATCTTCAAATAAAGATCTGACTCTTATATCTACCCCTCGTGTTTAGTTAGTTCTAGAAAGGAGACCTTGTATCCTGGAAGTCAGTCCTGATTCACTGCTGTGTATTGACAGAGTATAGAGTTTGTAATTGACTTTTTCAAGTAAATTAATTTAGCCGAGGGAACAACTATCTAAGATCAATATCATTTAAAGCTTAGAAGATGGAGGAATTACTGCTCCGTACACACACACTCCATGTCTGCCAACCAAGACCAGCTCCACCTGCTGAGCAGGATGTTATTAATGACATGCTGATGAGGAAGAAGCATCCGTGTTTGAACAACTTCTCACATTGAGGGGGTGTGTGTGACTGGGAACTGTGATCTCACAGGCAAATTCCACTTGTTCAGGAGAGGACTGTGTCTTACTGCAGACTCCTGAGGATGAAAATGTCCTCTTCCAAACCTGACTCTACTACACATTCCATGTTTTTCTTCTATATGATAATTTATTTCTTAATAACAGGTGAATATTTGTCCAGTGAAGAAATTACCTTTTGAGATACTATCTCTAAGTATGTCCCTTGGGGGCATCAATAGAAATTCTCTTCCTTTAATCTGTTACTTTCTCCTTCTTACCTCACAGGTGGTCTACTGGATAGTAGGGTCACTCAACATCCACGTTACCTGGTCTCAAGCACAGGACAGTTAGTGACCCTGTAATGTGATTCTATCACTGGACACCTCGGGGCATTCTGGTACCATCAGATACCGGGTCACGGCCCTGAGATGCTATTCTACTTCTGCAATAAGGGTGAGTCTCAGAAAGGAGAAATCTCAGAGCAATTCAAAGCTAAACAGTATGAAAATCTCCATTTTAACCTCAGTATCAGTTCCTTGGAGCAGGGGGATTCTGCCCTCTATCTCTGTGCCAGCAGCAAAGACACAGTGCCACAGAGGCACTTCCGCTCTGTTCAGAAACCTGTTTGGCTCAAGCCCAGGAAATAATGAGAGAGGTGGCAGGAAGCAGGAGGCTGACATCAGTTTTAGCTCAGCACCATGGACTGGGGTCACCATCACTTTCCCTCTAGTGCTGACATTAGCTACTTCTCACTGAAGTACCTGGGCCACTCCCTCTCATGTAATACCCTGCGAAGTTGTGTGGGTTCCAGCATTCTCTGGGTCCTTAACTGCTCAAAACCGTAGTTCATGAGCCTCTGTGGATGTATTTGCTATTTCTCATCAGGGAGATGATGCAATGAATCCAAAGCAGAAGCATTTAATTAAATAGCATAGTCAAAAACAAAATAATAACAGAACATTGTCTCCTCTGAAGCTGTAGTACAGTATCACCTGTATGTGCATCAACAATGGAAGAATGACTGCATATAGCAATCAGATAGGGGGTTACACAAGCAGTTCCACATATTGAGCACACACATCCACAATCATGAGATGATATAATGAAAAAAAAGTAGGATTTATGGCATCAGGAAGACATGATTTAAAATTTAGGCCCAGATGCTTATTAGCTATATGACTATGGGTAAGTCACTTTTGCTGTTTGCCTCGGTTTCCTCATCTTTAAAATGGAAATAACGAAATCACCTATCTCCCAGGGTTGTTGTGAGAAGCATATGAGTTAGGAATTGTAAAGCACTTAGCACAGTGCCTGCTGAATAGTAAGCTCTATAGAAAGATTAGCTATTCTCATTGTTATTGTGATTATGATTATGATTGCAGTGATTTTTTACTTATTATATAATGTGCTTCTGAAGCAAATAAGTACAGCTAATTGGAATTTTCAGGAGTAGTAAGGGTTCAAGTTCAAATGTGGCTTTAAGGAGTGCTGACTAGTAGGAAATGAAAGTGGTACTGACTGAATCTCTGAGAAGCTCTTCATAGTCCCTATTCTTCCTTTTCCTAAGGCCATAAATAACTAACCTCTTACCCAGCTCCCCTAATCTGCAAGGACATTCCTGGTGATTCTACCACCTTTACCAATAGTAAGAGCTATGATTACATTCAAATTCTGATGGCTATGGGAAGAACATAGAGAATCTTCAAACACGAATGTGATTGTGTATCCAACACTCATGTTTAACTACTTCTGGAAAGGAGACCTTGTTCCCTGGAATCCAGTCCTGGTATATAGTTGTACATTGAAGAAGTATAGAGCTTGAAATCAACTTTATTGCTTCCTTCTTTCTTCCTGTCCTTCCTTTCCTTATGTCATTTTTCTTTCTTTCTTTATATCTTTCTTTCTTTCTTTCTTTCTTTCTTTCTTCCTTCCTTCCTTCCTTCCTTCCTTCCTTCCTTCCTTCCTTCCTTCCTCCCTCCCTCCCTTCCTTCTTTTCTTTCTTCTTTCTTTGTTTCTTTGTTACTTTCTTTCTTTCTTTTTTTCTTTCTTTTTTCTTTCTCTCTCTCTCTCTTCCTTTCTTTTTCTTTCTTTCTTTCTTTCTTTCTTTCTTTCTTTCTTTCTTTCTTTCTTTCTTTCTTTCTTTCTTTCTCTCCTTACTTCTTTCCTGTATGTATTTCATTAGGTGCTTTTGCTTTGAATTTATTGTGTCCTCTCACTGATTTTAAAAGAGAAATAGATGCATCGAGACTCATGAGTTGTGGTTTTGAGTGGATAGGGACCCAAAGAGTAACTTGAACCAAAATATCTTTGCTGGGATATTACATGAGAGGGAGTGTTCAAGGTACTACAGTGTGATGGAGCTGAAGTCAGCACTAGAGGGAAAATGTTAAATGACCCTAGTCCCTGATCCTTAATTGGATTCCAACTTCATGCTTCCAGTGTCATTTCTCCTTGGACTTGGGCCAAACAACTTTATGAGTAGATGGGAAGTGCCTCTGTGGCATTACGTCTCTGCTGTTGGCACAGAGAAAGAGAGCGCAATCCCACCTGCTCCAAGGAACTGATATTTGAGGTTGAAGTGGAAATTGTCATGCTGATGAATTGTGAAGTGATGAGAGATTTTTTATTATTCAGTCAATTGCTTACTATAGAGGGAAAAGAATATTAATAACAGGTGAATATTTGTCACAGTGAAGAAATTAGGTTTTGCAAAATAATAATTAAAAAAACATGCCACACAATTCCTGGCACATAGTAAGCAAATATTAGCTATTATTATTATTGGGATTAAGATTATTATATATTCGAATACAAGGGAATCCTAAGGTGTAGAAGTACAGGTAGTGGAAATTTTCACCAGTTGAAAGAGTTGAGGCTCAAATGTGGTTGTAATGTGTGTTGACTGGTAAGAAAAGGAAAATGAGTCTTCCTGATCGCACTGGTCTCTTCCCTACACCACCTAGCTGCCCCAACTGTCTGACATACCTTTAAAATCAGTCTCTTTTAAGGACTGGGGGAGGAAATGGAAACGACTCCAATATCTTTGCAAAGAAAACCCCAAATGGGGTCATGAAGCGTCAGACATGACTGAAATGACTGAACAGAGGTTTAGGAGAAGGAGCTTCAGCCTTTCTTTAGAGACACATATTCTCCCTGCCTGTTATTCAGAGCCAGCTCCAACTTCTAGGTAGGACATCAGTACTGCCAGGGGGATTAGGAGGAGGCGGTGACATGTTAGAGCAGGCTCTCAGACTGGGGAGACAGATCAGGAACTGTGATATCACAGGCGCATTTCACTTCATAAGGAGAGGAACCTCTCTCACTGCAGACTCCTACGAGGAGAAATGCCTCTTTTCAGACCTTACTCTACTATTCAAACCAGGTTTTTCTTCCATATGATAATTTATCTCTTAATAGCAGGTGAATAATCCCAGTTGAGAAATGGACTTTTGATGTTCTACTTCTAACCATTTTCCTTGAGGCTTCATTAGAAGCCTCCCTCATTGGATCTGTAACCCAGCTTCTTTCTGCTTCTTAGCTCACAGGCAGTCATCCGGATTCTAGTCTCACTCAAAACCCAAGTAAGCTGGTGTCAAGGACAGGAAAGTCAGTGATCCTGGGATGTGACCCCATCTCTGGACATGAGAAGGTATGGTGGTACCGATGGATATAGGATCAGGGCCCTGAGACGCTCTTTTCCTTTTATAAAAAGCATTTAAGTGAGGAAGGAAAAATCTCTGAGTGATTCGCAGCTACACAGCACGAAAATTTCCATTTTAATCCCACTATCAGTTCCTTGGAGCAGGGGGATTCTGCTTTCTATCTCTGTGCCAGCAAATCAGGCACAGTGCCACAGAGTTACCTCTTATCTATTCACAAAGTTGTTTGGCTCAAGCCCTGGAAGGGATTACACAGGAGGCAGGAAGCAGGAGGCTGGCATCAATTCCTGTTCAGCCCCAGGGCCTGAGTTCACCATCACTTTCCCTCTAGTGCTGAGGTTAGCCACATCACGCTGCAGTGCCTTAGACATCTCCTCTCATGTAATGCTCCAGCAAAGCTATGTTGCTTTAAGGTACTCTTTGAGTCCCTATACACTCAAAAGCTCAGCTCATGAGCCCCCTGGACATACTGGTTTTTCTAGTCAGCAGGAGGATGCAATGAATTCAAAACAAAAACATTAATGAAATAGTATAGTAAAACATAAAGTAGAATGGGATGTTGTCTTCTTTGAAGCTGAGGCACATTGTCTCACAATTCTAGTGATCTGCATCCCACAACAACCTCAACATCAGCTCCTTGGAGCAGGGGGATTCTGCTCTCTATCTCTTTGCCAGTAGCAGAGACACAGTGCCACAGAGGCAGAATGACTGCATGTGAGAATTTTAGTTGGGGTATACCAGTCATTCCCATAAAATGAGCTGATATTTTCATAAGCATCTAGATAACTCACTGGATAAAGTATCAGACATGGAGTCTGGAAGACATGAGTTCTAGTCTAGACTCAGACACTTATTACGTATGTGACCCTGGGCAAGTCACTTCACTTTTTGTCTCTGTTTCCTCCTCTTTAAAATGGAGACTATAATATCACCTACCTCCCAGGGTTGTTGTGAAGATCAAATGAGATAATAACTCTAAAGCAGTCAACACAGCACCTGACATATAGAAAACTCTATATAACTGTTAGCTATCATTATTGTCATTGTTCTTAGGATTATGATTGTGATGATTATTTATTATTGTATAATGGGTTTCCAAAACATATAAGTATAGGCTGTAGGAATTTTCAGGAATATGGAGAGCTGAAGTTCAAAATTGGCTTTAAAGAATGCTATTTTTGTAGTGACCAAGAATTGGACATTGAAGAGATGCCCATGTATTGGGGAACGGCTGAACACCTTGTGGTATGTGAAAGTAATGGAATATTATTGTTCCATAAGAAATGATGAGCAGACAGATTTCAGAAAAACCTGGAAAGACTTACATGAACTCATGCTCAATGAAGTAAATACAACCAGGAGAATATTGTACACCATAACAGCAACATTGTCTTATGAGTGACTTTGATAGACTTAGATCTCAGCAATGCAACAATCTGACATCTCCAAAATATTTATGATGTAAAATGCTGTCCATATCCAGAAAAAGAACTCTGGAGTCTGAATGCAGATCGAAGAATCCTATTTTCTCTCTGTCTCTCTTCTCTCTCTCTCTCTCTCTCTCTCTCTCTCTCTCTGTCTCTATCTCTGTCTCTGTCTGTATCTCTCTCATTTCTTCTTTCCTGTGGTTCCTTTCCATTAGGTCTAATTCTTCTTAACAACATCACTATTGTGAAAATATGTTTAATATAAATGTGTAAGTAGAGCCTATATCAAATTGCATGCCATTTTGGAGAGGGGGAGCAGAAGGAGGGGGAGAAAATTTAGAACTCAAAATTGACAATAGGCCAAGTGCCACAGAGGCAACTTTCATCTGTTCACAGACTTGTTTGGCCAGAGACCAAGTAGCAATGGCAGGGGACACAGGAAGTAAGAGGTTGACATCAATTCCAGTTTAGCACCAAGGACTAGAGTTATTTAACATTTCCCTTTTATTATTGACTTTAGTTACCTCTCACTGTGGTATCTGTGGTACATTCCCTCTCACATTATACCTAGAAAAGTTATGTTGGTTCCAGCATTCTGTGGGTCCCTTTCCTTTCAAAATCATAGCTCACAAGCCTCAATAGGTGTGTTTTCTTTTCTAGTCAGGGAGACAATGCATTTAATTCAAAGCAAAAGTCTTCCATGAAAGAGCATAGTAGAACACAAAATAGCAATAGAACATTGTCTCTGGAGCTGGGGCACATTGTCCCACAATTATATCCATCTGCATTGGAAGAATGACTACACAGAGGAATTATGATTATATATGGGGTATACACAGGCAGCTCACCTAGACTGAGCTTGCACACACATGAACATCTAGGTTACACAGTGAATAGAACACCATGTAAGGAGTCAGGAAGACATGGCAGGGGAGAGGGAATCTGGCCTCAGATATTTGGTAGCTATGTGACTGTGGGCAAGTCACTTCACCCCTATTTGTCTCCTCTGTAAATAGGGATACTAATAGCACCTACTTCCCAGGGTTATTAGGAGGATCCAATGAGATAATTGTTTTAAGGTGCTTAGCACGATGCTGGCCACATACTAAGTACTATAGAAATGTGAGTTATTTTATACAAATGTGCTCACATGCACACACACACATGCACACACACATATGTACACACAGAGATACAGATAGACAAATAGCCAGACAGACAGGAAGACAGAGACAGAGAGACAGAGAGAGAGAGAGAGAGAGAGAGAGAGAGAGAGAGAGAGAGAGAAATAGAAACACACAGACAGACAGAGACAGAGGCAGAGAGAGACAGAGACACACAGAGAGAGACAGACAGACAGAGATGGAGAGAGAGACAAAGAGACTGAGACACAGAGAGAGAAAGAGAGAGAAATCCTGAAGCATGTAAGTACAGGTAAAGGGAATTTTCAGAAATAGAAGTTGAACCTCAAATTTGGCTTTAAACAGTCTTGACTACTAGAAACAGGAGTAGGAGCTGATTGAATCCCTAAGACCATCTCTTCAGCTTCCTGCTCTTCCTTCTCTAAGGCTACAGCTCCCCTCGGACTCAGATTGCCTGAGGACCAAGGGCACGTCCCAGTGATTCTTCTACCTTTGACCACTAGGAGGAACTTTGGTTTCTTTAAGTTCAGATGTTTGTAGGAAGAACAGAGAGAATCTTCAAACAAAGATGTTTTTTGTTGCATCCACCCCACATCTATCTATATCTGGAAAGGAGACTTTGTGTCCTAGAAGCCAGACATGATGCACAGCTGGGTATTGAAGGAGTAACGAACTTGTAATTTGTTTTCAGTTGGCAGAGGGAACAACCGTCTCAGATCAATATCATTTCAGACTTGGCAGAAGGGGAATCACTCCTCCTCACATTCAGTGCACTTCCTGCCTGCCATCGAAGGGCAGCTCCACCCACTGGCTAGGATGTCACTAAAGACATGGAGATGAGGAGGAGGTAGAGACAGGGCTGAGCCTGCACCATGTCAGAGCAGGATCTCAGCCCAGTTTGGGGTGGGGCAGGAGGTGAAGAGGAACACACAGGCACATTCCATCTGCTCAGGAGAAGAACCTCTCTCTCTGCAGATGCCCTAGGGGGCAAATCCTGTCTTCCAGCCCTGACCCCACTATGCATAGCAAAGTTTTCTTCAGTATGATGATTGGTTTCTTAATAGCAGGTGAATACTGGTCCCAGTCAGGATTTTACCTTTTTTTAGGTTTTGCCTCTGAACATTTTTCATAGGGCTTTCATAGAAGTTCTCCTCCTTGGATCTTTTATCCAGCTTCTGTCTTCTTCTTACCCTACAGGTGGTCAAATGGATACTAAAGTCATTCAACATCCAAGTTATCTGATATCCGGGACAGGACAGTCAGTGATCTTGGAATGTGACCCCATCTCTGGACATGAAGATACTTTCTGGTGTCGTCAGATACAAGATCAGGGCCTCAACATGCTCTTTTACTTCTTTAATAAGAAAGAGACTAAAAAAGAAAAAATCTCTGAGCAATTCACAGCTGAACACGAAAACATTTACTTCAAGCTCAGTATCAGTTCCTTGAAGCAGGGGGATTCTGTCCTCTATCCCTGTGCCAGCAGATTAGACACAGTGCCACCGAGGCATCTCCCATCTGTTCACAAAGTTTTTTGGCCCAATGCCAATGAGAAACGGCAGGGGAGAAGATAAGGAGGAGATTGCCATAAATTCCAATTTAGCCCCAGGGACCAGAGTCATCTATCACTTTCCCTTTGGTAATAACATTATCTACTGCTCACTGTGGTACCTGAGACTTATGTGGTTTCAAGAGTCCCTATCTCTCTGGGTCCCTATCCACTCAAAACCGTAGCTGAAGCGTTCATATATATATATATATATATATATTTCCTTTTCTTCTCAGGAGGAAGGTGAAATTCAGTTGTAGCAAAAGCATTTAATGAGGTAACATAAGACACAAAGTAGCAACAGGACAAGTTGTGCCATATTGTTATGTAAAATACTCACATTCACACTGGAAGAATTATTACACTTAGGAATCACATAATAGGAATAAGTAGATCTGCTCTACCGTGTAATTCAGAGTCTAAGAATCAGCTTTTTTAGTGAGAAAGAAATTTCTTCACATATCCAGTGTTGTCATATGTTCAGGATAAAGCTGGAAGTCTCTTAACTCTTAGGATCTTAAGTGATAGGGGCCATTCTCTTTTCCAACAGGTACCAATCACCTGACTACAGCCTGAAGACATTTTATTTATTTCTCAACAGTTTTCCTACCAACAAGTTCAAAGTCTTTTTCCTCAGTCTCTCTCTGACTTAGGGTTTTCATGCTCAGTTCTAAATGCTTACTTTGCAACAAAGAATATGAAAGAGAAAGAAAAGATCATATCAAGAAAAGTAACCAATGCATCAGTCCAGACTGATGGGGATACAATGTTCCATGCCCACTTCTGTTCATGAAAAAGGACTCTACTCCCTTGATCACTAGGAGGCACTGTGGTTACATTAAAATTCAAGGCACTATGTGGAGCGGAAATTGTGTCTCTGCGGGGGAAGGGAAAGAAAAATCTTCCAACAAAGATTTGCTTTCTTTATCTACCTCTGATGATCAGCTAATTTTGAGAAGGAAAACACTTCTTGGCAAATATCCCTGACTTATAACTGTGTACTCAAGGAGGGAGAACTTGTGGTAAGGTTTTTATTTCCTGGTAGCAGGCAGAGAAGCAACTGTCACAGACAAACACCATTAAAGCTATTGGGGAATGGGATTCATAACCCACCCAACACACTCACTTGACTGGCCAAGTGAGACATTCCTTACCTGAAGAGAGATGACAAAACATGAATGGGACCAGGAGGAAGAAGACAGAGAGACAGAGAGACAGAGAGACAGAAAGAGAGACACACAGAGAGACAGAGACTGAGAGGCAGAGAGACAGAGACAGAGAGACAGAGAGAGACAGAGACAGAGAGAGACAGAGAGAGAGAGACAGAGAGAGAGAGAGAGAGAGAGAGAGAGAGAGAGAGAGAGAGAGAGAGAGAACAGGAAGACAGAAAAGAGGAGGGAGGCAGGAAAAAGAGGAGACCTGTGTCATTTCAGTACAGTCTGAGATTGGGAAATGAGAAGAGACAATAATATTGCAGAAACACTGTACTTATCATGGATAGGATTCCCAGAGTACTACCCCTCTCACCTCAGAGCTAAGAGATATCCTCTTCCTGACCTAACCTTGATAAAGAGAGCAGGTTTTTCTGCTGTGTAGAAATTTTTTCTCGTAAGAATAGATTTGTTCTTGACATAGAAAGGAAATTGCTATGACTCCAATATAAATTTCTTCCTAGGATACATGTCTCAGCTTCTTTCTTCTTTCTGTACATATCCAGTGGTTGCTAGTTACTCAAATCCTAGAGTGAGTCAGTAAACGTCTAACAATTGACTCCACCGCCCCCCCGCCAAATGTATGAAGCAATTTATTAGTATCATTAACATTTTATCCAACACTTTCTTAAGTCTAGATAATCAACAAAACAATAAATACAGACCTTTTGAGTATTTGTGCACTTCTTTTGTTGGGGGGGGAGGGCAATTGGGGTTAAGTGACTTGCCCAAAGTCACACAGCTAGTAAGTATGTCAAGTGTCTGAGGCCAGATTTGAACTCAAGTCCTCCTGATTCTAGGGCCAGTGCTCTATTCACTGCACCACCTAGCCTCCCCTATTTGTCCACTTCTAAGGTATAAATGCTCATACTGAAAATTTAACAGTTGGCTCTCACCAGCAGATAAACACTGACTCTGGTACACACCTGGCCAAATCCTGAGATATCTAAATCTCTGGGAAAGGATAGGCAGTGACTGAGGGGGATGTAACCCATCTCTGGACCCAACAGAGTCTTGGTACCATCAAGGGCAGGGTCTCCAGATGTTATTCTACTGTTACAATAAGAAACTGAATGCAAAAGGAAATAATTTCTGATTGATTCATTGCTGAGCAGCAAAAGAACTTTCATTTGAACATTTCCACCATTCTTAGGAGCAGGATGACTCAGCCCTGCATCTCTGCATCAGTATCAAAGTCTCAGAGCTGTGGAATCTTCTTCCCTTTGTGCACAAACTTGCCTGGCCCCAGCCTAAGAAGCTATTACAAGGAAGACAGTGGGCTGATATAGTTTCACCTCTGTCACAAAGACCCTTAATATTGTCACATAACAGTTTCACAATGAATCACTTAGTCACCACTTAGGTCAACTAGATGTTATCACATCTGTACCAGTCTTATACAGTAACAGAAACAAAGGAATAGTTTAGAAGATCAGACTACCTCATCTTATCATCCTGATTTCTGACCCTCAGGACCTGATCTGTAAATACAAGGTGTCCTAAAAATTGTAGTACAATTTCAATCTTTAATAACTTAAATATATACATATGTAATATATATTATATACTACACATATATATATTATGCACAGTTTGGTATATACTATACATAGTATATATAGTATAC
>JAQQSV010008709.1:0-13703 GCA_028646515.1 Pseudochirops corinnae | reverse complement strand
GTAGCCACTTTAGCAAAGGGCCTAGGGGCAGGGAAGATCTTCAGATTCCCATAACACCCTGTTGTCTCTCCTCATGGGAGCTTCCTCGGTAGAGGTAACAAACATCTGGAGAGAGATCTCTACCCACAGGGGCTCTAATGTCCAAGAACCTCTAATTCCCCCCTGGGTATGCAAGGTATAAGGACCTGGTGTCATGATGTCTTTAGGTCTTTTTATCAACTGAACCTGTCTTTAAAAGTCAACATCTGCTTGTCTTGGGAGTGTTGTAGGAGCACTCTGGGCACAAGACTTGGTCATGATGTCTCTGGCAGCTACCAGGTACCAAGTTAATCTCTCCACTGTTATCTCCTACCCTTATGTTTCTCTGCCGAATCATTTGCAGCTGCTTTCAACTTTGAAGGATTCAATGAGCTATTAGAGTTTCTGAGTCACATAGGTAAAACAGAAAAAAGTCCCAAAAATATCAAGAATCCTCAGATAGTTTTGCCCTTTTCAACAATATTCAATGCTCACTTAAATGTCTACAATTCTAGTAATGTTTCCTGCAATATGAACTTCTGTCAACTGAATCTAGCTTTTCCACTAACTTAGATTTTAATGATAACAACTGACTTTGGGAGCAGGGAATCTGTGATTCCATTGACGCTGGAAACTCCCAGAGAAGAAACATCTTCTGTCATGTGGAATGACACCTACTTTTAGTCTTAGTCTTAGAGTTGCCCAGGATAGTAAGGGGTTAAGTGACTTAGGCAGGGTCTCTCTCTCTTCTCTCTCTTCTCTCTCTCTCTTTCTGCGTGTGTCTCTTTCTGTATATTTCTCTCTTTGTCTGTCTCTCTCACGTGCACACACACACACACACACACACAAGCCCTCAACCCAAGTTGAGGTTTCCAGCTCCAAGATCAGCTCTCTATTCATTCTGCTATTCTCAACTGACATTTATATAGCACTTCAAAATTTGCAAAGAGTTCTCCATTCATGATGGCATTTGAACCTTACAACAACCCTATCAGAGAGGTCCTACAGATACAAATGAAGAGGAAAGAGGTAAGACAATAAACTTTTATTAGACACCCACTACGTACCAGACACTGTGCTAAGTGCTTTACAAATATAATCTCATTTGATGACCTCATTCTTCAAATGAAGAAAATGAGGCTTAATGATATGAAATTACTTGTCCATGGTCAGGTCTTACTAACTCTCCATTGATAATGATATGCTACCTCTTCAATAAGAGATGTTAAAATGGGGGAAAAAAATATGGTGATTGAAATTCAGTGATATAGAAAACTCCTTGGTAAGAAAATTCTGCCAATGTAGATTGGTACCTTTTCTGCAACTTTAGAGTCTTAGAGAGTTGCCCAGAGCACCAAGAGGTAAATGAGTTGCCCAGAGTTGCCCATGGTCACGCTGTCATAATGTATTAAAGGTAGGACTTGAATCTAAGTCTTTTTGACTTTCAAGTCAACTTTTTACAAACTACACTATGCTAGTATGATCCAATAATTTAAGTGAATTTAATGCAAGTAAGGCAGAATACCTACCCTCCATTAACACTCAGCCCTACTTATCTTACTGAACTTGGTCAAGATCAGTTGAATTTTTTTTCCCTTGGAGACAAGGGACTATAACTCTTAGAAACCAGAGAGACAAAAGACCAAATCTTTGCTTTGCCCCTTCACCTGTGTTTTGTTTGTTTGTTTTGGCATGGCCTTCTGATGAAGCTATTCTAGAATGGATTTAGGTCATAAGACTCTACTACCCACCCCCCCACCCATCGTTCAATGTTAACACCCTCAATGTACATAAGCACTCATTTGTGTGACAAGGACTTCATAACAACAGAGAGGACTAGATGACTAACGTGCAATCATCTACAAATGTTTCTACCTAATTGCCTTTTATTTCAGTTAAATGTCAATCTTCTTTATTCTTGACAGCAATTTAATGGACATGAGAGGTCACTGTGAGGTGCTTCGACCCAAACTAGGTATGTGGAAGCAGCTGAGGCCACACTTTTCTAATTATAGAACATCACAAAGATTATAAAATCTTAAAAGAAAGGTAGTAAAGCACCAAGAAGAACAGAATGTACTGGGAGGAACTGACTCATTTCCATATACACTTGAGGTGAAAAAAATCTTCATTCATATTTTAGATAGGCAAAAGTACAAGCAAGTAAAGAAGAAACATTCTTTATAGTTCAACAGAGGTGAACCATGTGGTATTGAGAAAAAACTACTTGTTGCAATGTTTAGCCTCATAAAAAATTCTAAATTCCAAGGAGAAAGGAAAATAAAGACACAATCTCCTTGAAGGCAAGGACTGCTTTTTGTCTTTGCATCCCCAGCATCAAGCATTGTGTCTGTCAGATAGTAAATGCTTGTAGAATTGAATATATATTTTTGGCTTTTAATAAAAGCTTTTTTTTAGGGGTGTCTAGGTGGATAGTGAACTGAGCACTAGCCCTGGAGTCAGGAGGACTTAAGTTCAAATGTGACCTCAGACACTTAACACTTACTAGCCATGTGACCTTGGGCAAGTCACTTAACCCCAATTGCCCTGCCTTCCCTCCTCCAAAAAGCAAAAAAATAAAAAACAAAAGCTTTTTTTTTGTACAAAGGATGTCTCAAAAGTCTTTAGTGCACTTTAAACTGCTCTAAGATCTTTGAGATACCCTGTGAAATGGTAATAGCTGACATTTACAAAGTGCTTTACATACATTATCTTGTTTGAGCCTTATGATTTGTTGTTGTTGTTTGTCCTTCACTCTCAAAGACGACCAATGGAGGGTGATGTCTTGACTTGCAAATGATTTGCAACCCAGGGAGGTACATACTATAGGTTTTACAGATGAGGAACCTGTGGTTCAGAGGGGATAAAGTGACTTATCCCTGGTCACACAGCTAGAGTAGAGTGATGAAATTGAGCCCTTTCTTCCTCACTCCGAATATCCACTAATCCACCCATTGAAGTTACTGACCCAGCAGAATGAAATGTAGTTTGAGGGAGCTAGTTTACCTAGGGTGAGGACAGAATTGCAGGGATTTTGATAGACAGTCACTTTAACCAAGTTAAGTCAAGTCAATGAGCATTTGATTAAGTGTTTTCTCTGCCCAGATAGCCAGGAACTATGTATGCTAAGAGCTGGAGATATAAAGAAAGGGGCAAACAGTCTCTGCTCCAATTTAATTATAAAACAATAGGCACTGAGGCCTAGAGAAGCAAATTACCTGACTCTATATGATTCTTCATGACTGAGACCATGGTCATCTTAAGTATATTGCTCCAGTCAAATGAGAACCTTCTGCTTCATCTTACAAGTAGTAGGTTAGTAAAGAACCAGAAAGCCTTAACATTTAGAATCAACACCTACCCTGGTGACGTGCACATGAGACATACTGGAATGATCATAAAGTAATGAAGTTGTGATAAACTTCCATAGTCTTCTAAAGACCACCTTCCCTTCCTTTTTTATTCTGTGTCCCACACTACCATGAGAGTTAAGTGGGTTGAAATCACCTAAAACATATTATAAACCAACTTTCCTAAGCAACCTATTTTAACCTTTAAGAATCTTTAGCCCACTAATTCTTGTGTCTAATCTCATTCTCTCCAGCCTGAAATGTTAGGTGTCGCAAAGAACAATCCATTCTTTATTAACAGAATTCCTAACCATTCCTATATTGAGGACAAGTTGATATGTTCTCAGTGTTTTCCTATTCAAGGTGAATAGTAAAATGTTTTCATAAAAGGTGAGGTAAATCAATATTTCTTTTTGCTTTTCTTTTTTTTGGAGGGGGGAGGGCAGGGCAATTGGGGCTAAGTGACTTGCCCAAGGTCACACAGCTAGTAAGTGTTGAGTGTCTGAGGTTGGATTTGAACTCAGGTCCTCCTGACTCCAAGGCCAGTGCTCTATTCACTGGACCACCTAGCCACCCTGAAATCAATATTTCTTAAGTCCTTTGGGAAAAAAAACCTATAGACTTAAAATTAACATTGAGCAACTATTGGTATATATGACTTAGCTTAACAGGTTTACAAATAAGAGATTGAATCTAAATCTGTAGTAAAAAGGTGGTTATGCATCACTTGACAAACCAGAAAACCAACCTGGAAATTGAACTGATATTAGCTCGCTCTAAATCCAGTATTTTTTCTTCTTAAGCACTCCACCTACTGCCTAAGGGTATATTTTAAACCATCATGATTACTGTTTTTCAATGAATATCTTCATTCAGTTTACTTTTCTGAAGCTAACCAGAATTAAAACCAAACCAGGACAAAGCACAATGAACAAAGCTTTTGGTAAAGAGATTGTCCCAGTTTATATGTGGAATTTCTTCCTCATCACATTTTTAATAAATACTTCTGGGAGCTAGGAAGGTTTTTTTTTTCTATCTGCAAGACAAAACTTCAGCACCTTTGCTATAAACAGCAAATGGTTAATTTCAAAATGTGTGAGGCATTCTAATTTTGATGCAAACAGGTCTTTGTCTTTAAGAACACATACATTTTGGATATTCATAGTGGAACTAACATTATTTTGGTCGGTCTAACTAATCTTATTGCCTCTCTCTTTACCTTCAAATCTTTATGCTTATTTGACCTTATATTGACCTTAAATGGGACTTGTGCAATTTTCGGCTTTGGGTTGCAGACCAATTATGGAACAAGAAAAGCTAAGGAAACATGAATTAAGTGATAGTGAGTGGTGTTTTTTAAATTAATTGGCATTCCAAATAACAAAATTCTACTTGACCTCAATAAAATTGCTCAGCCTCAAATACAAAACAAGAGTCACATTAGCACCTGTCCTCTCAGGGCTGCTGACAAATCAGAAATGAAAAAGAGCTATGGTTTTGCCAGTATCAATATGGAAAAAATCATTCTTAAGCAAAGTTATGTATAATCATGCCCTAACTGAATCAGTCCTGTGCGCTTACATTCTTTGTAAGTCGGTTTCATTTGATGGGGGATTTGATTAAATTAAAGCTCTAGAAAACAACTTCATTTACTGGGTTTGCTGAAGAAAAGACCTTGATTTCCAGAGAGATAACCCCTCAGTTTCCCCTGGGACTCACCTTGAGGATTGAGTCATGAGGCAATAAGGAACTGTTTGACCCTCTGCTAATCAAAATCCTGCTCTGGGGACAACTATTCCAGGGCTCCAGCTTTTCCACTGATTCTGGCATCAAGCTGCATCAGAAAAGGCAGAAATATATTCTATAGACCTTAGAAAAGGTTCCATTCCTGCAGTCTGTGGCTTTATTATTGTTTCTATAGCAACAGACTGTGGTGTCCCAAACAGAGAATGATGTGCTTATTGCAGCATCCAAAAGGATACATAGGACTGGATTTTTTTTTTTTAAGGGCTACAGATGTATTCAGAAAGAAATCAATCAAAATTTCATTTAAAATCTGTTCACTGGGTTTGGGTGGTAGGATGAGACACACATAGCTCTACTGGTTTCCAAGTTTGTATTTGATCCTATTTCCTTATGAATAATAGCAAAAATGCCAAGGATATATCTTGGATCTTGGACTTCTCATCTTCGTCTATGGATAGCCTCGTTCAGGATTCAAATGGGACACTTACTAGGTCTCCATGTTAAATCCATTTTTCCTAGGATCATAGGGTCATAAGTTTAAAGTTAGAAAGGACCTCTGAGGCAGCTATTCCAATTTCCACATTTTACAGATGTAAAAACTGAGACCCAAGGAGATGAAATGACTTGACCATGGTCGGATGTTAAGAAGCCACACTAGACATTGAACCGATGTTGCCTGGCTCCAAATCTAGCATTCTTTAGAACTCCACCTATTTCCTGCCCAAGAGTCTCTGCAATGGAAAGGCAATTAGGGGAATGTAAGCTTGATGTAGAACAGAATCTACCCTAGTCTGGGACTGAGTAAAGCAAAGAACACAAAATACTGGCAAAAGAATTCCATATTCAACAAGAATTTCTGGGAAAACTTTAGTTGTTTGATGGAAAATAGGTACCTTATAACATCACGATCAATGTTAAAATAGTAAAATATCAAAAGTTACACAGAGGAGAAAAAGAAAGGTACTCAGCTTGCAAATGAGAGTCACACACAGATTTCAAGCTTAAGTCCCATACCTTCTAATCATCTAGTCTAACCCTCTCACTTTACAGATGAGGAAATTGAAGTCCAGAAAAGTTGTAACTGCTCAACGTCACAGAAATAGTAAGTAGCAAAGCCAAGGTTTAAACCAAGCCTCCCTGAATGCAGACCCAGCATTCTATCTACTGCACCTATGGGAGATTAATTTATAGCCAATTCCAAGACAGTGTTAGAGGAAAATAGACTACTTTGATAATAAATGAAAATCAAAATTTTTTACACCAATAAAATAACTGAAGCTAGAATAAAAAGAAAATATGTGGACTAGGAAAGAAAACATTTGCAAAAAATACCTCTCATAAAAGTCTTAACACACAGAATCTTTTGAGAATTAACACAAATTCATTAGATGAAGAGCTATTCCCCAAAAGACAAGTTGACAAATAATATAAGAAAAAACCCAAACTATTAGAAAAAAATTTAAAAGCTATGCAACATTTCTAATAATCAGAGAAATGAAAATTAAAATAACTTTGAGTTATAACTTCATATCCATCAGATCAACAAAGGTCATAGGCTCATAGAATCACTTATCTAGAGCTGGAAGGGTCTTCAGAGGCTAGGTAATCAAACCATTTCATTTTACAGATGAGAAATCTGAGCCTATGGGAAGTTAAATGACTTTCTAAGGTCACACAGATAGTAAGTATCAAATGATAAAAGACAGAAAAACTCAATGTTCACAGGGATGTAGGAAAATAGGCACAATGATTCACTGCTGGTAGACCTGTGAATGATTCAGCCATTTTGGAAAATAACTTAAAATTATCTAAGAAAAGTTACAAAATCCATTACTATCCAGAGGAGATTAATGACAAGGTAAGACTTACTTATACAAACATATTCATAGAAGCATTACTTATAACAGCAAAGAAGAAACAAACTCTGCCCAACGATTGAGAAATGGCTAAACAAATTGTGATACACACACACACACACACACATATACATATGGATACTATTGTACCGTAGGGAATGACTGAAGAATTCAAAGAAATATTGGAAGATTTGTATGAATTGATGCAAAGATACAAAACAGAACCTAAAGAATAATCTGCTCAATTACTATAATTACGTAGACTAAGACAACGTAAAACAGGAAGGAAATGGAAGCAAAAAACACTGAATCCTGGGTGTTGTGGTGTGTGCCAAAAATCCCTGCTAACAGGAAGACTGAGGTTGGTAAGCCCCTTGCATTAGAGAATTCTGTGCTGCAGGAAGGCTAACATCAATTAGGTAACCACAGGAAATCTGGAATCAATATGGTGAACTCCTGGAAGTAGGGAATCATGTGGCTTTCTATGGAGGGGCAATGCAGCCAAGGTCAGAAACAGAGCAAGTCAAAGTTCCTTTGCCAGTCAGTAGTAGGATAAGGTAAATGAATTGCCACTACACTTCAACTCTGAGAGAGATAAGGAGCCTTGTATTTTTTAAAAAGAAAAAAGAAGGATAATATCATATTAAATTGTAAAGTACACATCTATCCTTTCACTGGAAATTATCAAGTAAAGGTAGGATAGGTCAACAAGCATTTATTAAGTGCCTACTATGTGCCAGTACTATGTTAAATGCTAGGGATACAAAGACAAAAACATAGTCCCTGCCCTCAAGGAGCTCACAGTCTAATGGAGGAGATAGCATGAAAAAACTATGTATAAACAGGATACATACACAATAAATCATAGGTAATTTCAGAGGGAAGGCATTAAGATTAAGGAAAACTAGGAAAAGCTTCTTGCAAAAGGTCAAACTTTAGCTGAGGTCACCTTCATCGATCAACTCACAAGCATTTATTAAGTTCCTATTGTGCACTAGGTGTTAGGGATGCAATAAAATAAATGAAACAATCTCTGCTCTAAAGGAGCTTACATTCTAACGGGGAAATGATAGACAAATGTGCATATAAAATAAACACAAGCTAGATAAATACAAGGTAGATTGAGAGGGAAGGAACTAGAAGCTGAGCTTCTAATCTACAAGAAGATTTCCAGAGTTTAGCAGTATGCCTGGCACATAGTAGGTGCATAATACATATTTATTGCTTGTTTGATGGATAAAAGGCAGTGATTGAGCAGCTTCTTGAAGAGAGGGATTCTGTGAAGCAGAGGTAAGGAAGGAGAGTATCCCAGGCATGGGGGACAGCCAGTAAAAAAGCAGGGAGGTGGAGATGGAGTCATCTGAGGGCAGACAAGACCAATTTGGCTGAATCGAAGAATGCAGGAGGGTGACTCATTTACAATGAGGCTGGAAAAATAGATTGGGGCCAAATTGTGACGTGAAACAGAGGTGTTTACATTTTATCCTGGATGCAATTATGAACCATCAGAGGCTATTGAGTAGGAGAGAGACCTAATCACATCTTCACTTAAAGAAAATCACTTTAACTGCTGGGTAAAGAAAGGATGGACTCAAGTAGAGAGAGATTTGAGTCAGGGAGACCAATCAGAAGGTTGTTTCAATAACCTAGGCAAGAGATGATGAATGCCTGAATCAAGGCAGTAGTTATTCAAGTAGAGAGAAGGGGATGTCAAATGTGAGACATGTTATCGAGGGAGAAACAGCAAGATTTGATAGCTGACTGGATACAAGGAATGAGGGAGAGTGGAGAGTCAACAACAGCATGGTTAAAAACCTCAGAGACTGAAAGATTGTTTGGGAACTTCAACAGAAATAGGGAAATTTGGAAGAGGTATGGGTTTTAAGAGGGGAGGTAATGATGTGTTTTAGACATACTGAGTTTTGGATATCTCTAGGATATCCAGTTTGAAAGCCCAATAGACAACTAGTGATGTGGGACTGAAAATCAAAGAGACTAGGGATAGTTTGTGAGCCCTTTGCTTAAAGAGATAATTAAGTTCATAGTTCCTAATGAGGTTTCCCAGCAAGAGAATATAGAGAAGATTAGGAAGCCTTGGGCAGAGCCTTGAGGAACACCCACAGATATTGGATGATCTGAACTAACAAAGAAAACTGACAAAGAACAATTAAGCAGGTGGGAGAATAAGGATAATACTATTACAAAAGCCCAGGGAGGAGAAAGTATCTAGGAGGAGAAAGTGGTCAGCAATATCAAAAGTAGCCAATAAGAGATGATTGGCAGCTTTGGAGAATGTACTTTGAAGTCAAGTGACGAGATTGAAAGCCTCCTTCAAAGGTTTGAGAAGTGAAAGGGGAAGAACTGGAGAGAGAGGGTGGAAAGTTTTTGCTAGGAGTTTAAGAAAGGGAGGAGAGATATAGGACAATAGTTTGAGGGAATGATATGAAGGTTTTAAAAGACCTTAAAATTCAATTTTATTGAATTTTGAAGTTTTTTTAAAAGGTATAATTATTTTATAAATTATAATTATATTAATTAAAACCCATTTAGAGTTATTTTAATTATTCTATTTTTATTTATTTTATCTAAAAAACTCTTGAAGGTTACATATTTATTTTACTAAACCTTTTGAAGGGGAAAGAGAAGGGAGAGGCAGAGGGAAAGAAGAGGAGAGAGGAAGAGAGGAGGGCAGAGGGATGGAGAGAAGGGGAAAAGAGAAGAGGAGGAAAAGAGGTACTGGGAAATAGGGAGGAAGATGTGAGGAGGCAGGCTGCTGTAGAAGATAGAAGCAGATAGGATTGAAGGCACATGTACAGACGTCAACCTTGACAAGGAGACAGACATCTCATTGTTAGAGTCTAAGAAAGGAAGAGAGAAAGACAATTGATGTCAACGGGCTTTTAAATGAAGAGGAGAGGAGAAAAGTCATTTCAAATGACCTCCATGTCAGGCAAAGGAGGAGGTGAAGTTCTTAGCTCAGAGAAAGGGCTCTTTCAGAGAATGGTGAATTTTCCAGTTAATTGAGCTTATTGTTATAAAAGACAAAATTGTTTCAAAAATCTTACTCACCTTAGAGGGGATCTCTAAAATAATTTTCTATTCCCGTTTCCTTGAATAGAATATACTGAATATTAATTTAACATTTTCTTGGTAGTGTCATAAAATTTAGACTATGAAGGATCCACAGAGATAATTTGTCCAACACACTCACTTTACAGATAAGGAAACTGAGGCCCAGAGAGGTAAAATGAGCCCCCCAAAGACATTCAGAATTTAAGTGAAGTTCTGGGATTTGGTCCCAAGGATTTTGATTTAAATTCAGTGTTCTCTCCATCACACCACAGAGATGATTTATAGTCATAACAACACTTCTAACTATTTTGTAAGTATTTTAAGGTTTAGAAAGTGCTTACCTCATGTTAACTTTGTGACATAGATAGGGTAAATATTGTTATCTTCATTTTACAAATTAGGAAACTGAGGCCTAAAGAGGTTAAGCTCAAGGTCAAACAGGTATACTTCAGAGATATTACAGATTTGGTTCCAGACCACCTCAATAAAGTGAGTCACATGAATCATTTGCTTCCCAGGGCATATAAAAGTGATGTTTATACTACACTGTAGTCTATTAAGTGTGCAATCGTATTAGGTCTTTAAAAAAAATGTATGTACTTTAATTTAAAAATACTTTATTACTAAAAAAAAAATGCTCTGAGCCCTCAGAGAGGCATAATCTTTTTGCTGGTGGAGGGTCTTGCCTCCATGTTGATGGCTGCTGACTGATCAGGTCATTGAAGGTTGACGTGGCTACAAAAATTTTAGAAAAAAAGACAACAATGAAGTTTGCCATATCGATCTTCCTTTCACTTGAACACTTACAGGACATTATAGGGTTATTAACTGGCCTAATTTCAATACTGCTATGCCTCAGGGAATAGGAAGGGGAGGGAAAGAGTCAGGGGTGCAGAGGAAGAGCTGACAGGTGGACTAGTCAGAACACATATTTGTCAATTAAGTTCATCTTCCATGGGTGTGGCTTGTGGCTCACCAAAACAATGACAATATTGACATCAAAGATCACTGATCGCAGAGCACCATAACAGACATAACAGTTTGAAATAATGCAAGAATTACCTAAATGTGACGCAGAGACATTTCCAAACATGCTGTTGGAAAAATGGTGCTGATAGATGCAATTGATGCAAGGTTGCCACAAGCCTTCAATTTGTGAAAACGGCACTATCTGCAAAGCGCAACAAAGTGAAACGTGACAAACCAAGGTATGCCTGTATTAAGTTATAGAGCCAGTCTTCAAATGCAGGTCCTTTGATTCTGAAACCTGCCCTCTTTCCAATGAACAGCTGGGTAATTCTGGAGGGGCACTGGAGGAAAAGCTGATACTCGAGACAAGCAGGAGACTGAAGAGATTATTGGCAAGGTAACCCAAGTGAAAACAGGATTATGACTGGACAAATACAATGAGATCCCTTACTTAGCAACCCCAATACAACTTTAAAATAAACAATGTTGAGGAAGTAAATCAGAGACTGTATAGTTTTCAGTCCCAGGTTATAAGAAAAATGCCTAAGAGCTGTGAACAAATGCTGGTGACATGAATTCTGAAGCCACGTGTTACCTATACAGGTACTTCTCTGTAAGTTATAGGTAGAGCCAAGATGGTGGAGCGTAGTCAGAGACATGCCTGAGCTCTCCCAAATTCCTCTCTAAACAACATTAAAGTAACACTTCAAAATGAATTCTAAAATGGCAGAACCAATGAAAGGATGGGGTAAAGACACTGTCCCACCCAAAACAACTTGGGGTGGCCAAAAAAAGGTCTGTCTCAGTGGGCAGTTGAGTGTAGACCATGTCCTGGTAAGCTCACTGCACACCGTGGTCGCCACTGAATTGGCATTGACAACTTCCAGAGCTATCAGTCCACAGATGATAAGGGGGTAGGACAACTGGTCAGAAGGAGATTACAAGGGACCTTTTGCTGCCACTGGAT
The DNA here is from genome assembly GCA_028646515.1 of Pseudochirops corinnae. NCBI lineage: Eukaryota > Metazoa > Chordata > Mammalia > Diprotodontia > Pseudocheiridae > Pseudochirops > Pseudochirops corinnae. The sequence goes on along the minus strand of JAQQSV010008709.1, from coordinate 1,725 downwards.
GAAGGATTCCCAGCCATTTTGAAGAGTATTTTGAACTATGGCCAAAGGGCTATAAAACTGGGCATACCTTTTGACCCAGAAATACTACTACTAGGTCTGCATCCCAAAGAAATTTTTTAAAAAGAGGAAAAGAACTTATATGTACAAAAATTTTTATAGCAGCTCTTTTTGTCATGGCAAAGAATAGGAAACTGAGGCAATTCCCATTAATTGGGGAGTGACAGAACAAATTATGGGATGTGATTGTGATGGAATAGTATTGTGCTATAAGAAATTATGATAACGACACTTTCAGAAAAACCTGAGAAGACTTACATGAATTGATGCAAAGTGAAGCAAGCAGAACCAAGAAAATTGTTTACAGTAACAGTAACATTGTATGATGATCAATTGTGAATGACTTATTTTCAGCAATTCAATGATCTAAGATAATTCTGAAGGACTTATTGTAAAAAATGCTAATCACCACTGGAAAAAGAACTAACAGGGTCTGAATGAAGATTGAAGCATACTTTTTTTTTTACACTTCATTTTTCATGGGGACCTTTTTTTGTCTTTGTTTTCTTTCACAACATGACTAATATAGATATATGTTTTGCATGACTTCCCACGTATAACATATCAAATTATTTGTGTTATTAATAAGAGGGGAGGGGAGGAAGAGGGATAGAATTCAGAACTCAAAATTTTAATTTTTTAAAAAACAAATTTAGGGGTAGAGTCAAGATGGTGGTGTAGAAGCAGGAAAACTCCATGACTCCCCACATAACCACCTCAAATACCTATAAAATATGACTCTAAACAAATTTTAGAGCTCCAGAACCCACAAAATGACAGAGAAACAAATCTCCTGCTGAAGGCAGCCTGGCAAGTGCACAGGAAGGGCCCCTCATGTACACTGGGAGCAGAGCCGAGCCCCATAAGCCACAGTTTTAGCCCCAGGGCAGTCCTGACCAGCTGGCTGGAGCATTTGAGAGACTGAAGCACTGGCAGCTGTGGCAGTTTCCAGAATTAGCAACCCATAAATGCCAAAGACAAAGTGAAAGGTCAGTGGAACTTGGCTGAATTTGAGGGGGACAGAGGAGTGGGTCCAGCCCTCTGCCCCAGAGCCAGAAGCGGCGGAAGCAGCACCCATGCAGCCACCTCCACATGGCTGCTTCAGAGCTCCCAGCCTGCAGATTGCAGAGGGGCCAAGAAACCATTCAGAGGCCAAGTGCTCTTGCCTTAACCTGCCTGGATCAGGATCGTGGTTTTGGGTGGAGGTCCTGAGGTACGTGACCAGTGAGCCAAAGCTGGTGGAGGCTGTAGAGACAGAGGCCTACAAACAGCTCCAGCAGCTGCAAAAACCCTAGCAATTTTGGACAAAGCTCTCCCATCTGGAAGCAGAGTTCTGCTGTGGCAAAGAGCTCAAAAGTCAAGTTAATTGACTGGCAACATGAGCAGGCAAAGGGAGCAAAGGAAGCGCAGCCATCCAACTTTAGATTCCTTTTTTGGGGACAAAAAGGATCAAAGCATGGAACAGGAGGAAGATAACACAGTCAGAATTCCTACACTAAAAGCTTCCAAGAAAAATACGAACTAGTTACAGGCCATAGAGGAGCTTAAGAAGGATTTTGAAAACCAAATAAGAGAAGTGGAGGAAAAATTGGGAAGAGAAATGAGAATAATGCAAGAAAATCATGAAAAGAGAGTCAACAACCTGACTGAAGAAACTAACACCTTAAA
>JAQQSV010008708.1:0-13704 GCA_028646515.1 Pseudochirops corinnae | reverse complement strand
TAATCTTGACTTGTGAAGACATGGTGAAATTTATATATTCCTTGATGCAGTAGAGAGGTGATTTGAATCATATGTGATCAGATATAGGTAATGTGTTTCCTTGCCTTAATCATATTCTTCTATCTATCTATCTATCTATCTCTCTATCTATCTATCTATCTCTCTATCTATCTATCTATCTACCTATCTCTCTCTCTCTCTCTCTATCTACCTCTCTATCTATCTCTCTATCTCTCTATCTCTCTATCTATCTCTCCATCTCTCTCTCTCTCTCTGTATCTATCTATCTATCTATCTATCTATCTATCTATCTATCTATCTATCTGCCTATCCATCTAATAATGTATCTATCTCTTTAAATATCTTTATGAAATGCTCAACTTGGTGTCTGGAAATATTAAATTCAAATCTTGCCTAGGATACTTACTACACATATGGTTCTTACTTCCCCTCTACCAAATGAGTATCACACTCACTGGAACCACAAAGGGCTGACATGAGGCTCAAATAAGATAACATCTATTAAAAAATTAACACATTGTAAACTGTCTCACAGTTTTTACTGTGTTTGTCCTCATACTTGAAAAGAACCAATGACATCATGACACTGGGGTCCAGGTACAATGTGTTTGACTGGGGCTGATCAATCCAATATAAGCTTAAAAGACTCTACCACAGGTCAGGCACAACTAGTCCATTTGAATATTTAGGATGGAGATTTCTCTAAATTTACACATCTTGTGTTTTCTTTGTGGTACTGTAATTCTGTTTTTCTTTTTTCTTTTTTTTTTTTAGAGGGGTTAGGGCAGGGCAATTGGGATTAAGTGACTTGCCCAAGGTCACACGGTTAGTAAGTGTTAAGTGTCTGAGATCACATTTGAATTCAGGTCCTCCTGACTCCAGGGCTGGTGCTCTATTCATTGTGCTACCCAGCCGCCCCTGTAATTCTGTTTTGCTTGTGGAGTACAGCACCTTCTTTGATAAGGACTTGCCATGCTGGATGGTCCTGTGTCAGCATTTCCCATATCTCAAAATTGATACTAAAGTTCTTTAGAGAGACCTTGAGAGTGTCCCTGTACCACTTCTTCTGCCCTCTGTATGAGCATTTGTCTTGTGTGAGTTCTCCATAAAGCAGTCTTTTCTGTAGATGTACTGTGCTCCTAATAGTGAGAACAAGGACAATGCTTTTGCTTGGAGAAAGCAGGGCACGAGGTGGGATGGAGAGAACTCTACCAGGTTTAATGACTTCTGAGATTCCTTCAAATGCTAAAGAAAACTAGCATTCATTTTACAGATAAAGAAACTGAGGCAAACAGGGTTAAATGACTTGTTCAGAGTCACACAGCTGCTAAGTGTCTGAGTCCAGATTTGAACTCAGGTCTTCCTGACTCCGAATCCAGGGCTCTATGCACTGTGAACCATCTAGCTGCTCTAGCACTTTATCAATCTACCTTGCCAATGAGTTGCCAATTCTAGTTCTATGACTACAGAACAATTATAAAATCCATCATGGACTAGGTAAAATCTACCTCATAGTGGCTGACATAAAACTCCCTAATTTCTCAATAACTTAAGCTAATTACTACTCAGGAAATAAATGAATTTGGTCACACAATGATTTAGGCTCAAAATACCTCCCAACCCTATGCTAAATTTTTATTCTTTATTTAAATAAGGCAATGCCACACTGTCAGTAATAAATGGAAACAGTTTCAGTGAACATTATCCTGAACTCCTCTCCTCTCATCCTGCCACCCCTAAGCCCCACTCCCCACCACATCCCTTTACCATTACAAATATCATAATGTATGTGCCCCTTGATTGGAGAAGTTTCAGAGAATTTCAGAGATGGTAAGGAGAGGGATATCTTAGGGCTGCATTTAAACAAAAGGCCCAGAAAGCCATTTGCTAGTCTGTTAATGTTTCCTGACCTCTTGGTCAATTTTACTACCAGTATTTTGAAAGTCTGGAGCACACACAGCAGCTGAACTTAGCCCTAAGTGCCCGTCCCTTTTCAAATGTACTGTGTGGAACTCAGCCACTAGCAGCTGTAGACATTTGACCCAGCCTTCCCAGGTTACTATGAAGAAAACCCATCTAAAATCTGTTTTGCTAATGGTATACCACATAAGTTATGGTACCTAAACCCTGCTACACTAAGAAAATGTAGAGTCCTCCTTCTTAGAGCTCCTAAAGCCAGAAGATTATTGTTAAATACATAGGGGTTGGGGCATGGGTGGATCCATACAAAAACTGACTCCAGTTTCTTGACTGAATCTCTAATCCTCTTGAGTACACATGGTGTTTCTCTTGGCTACCACTCCATGGAAAGGATTTAGAGTTTATTGCTGCTATTATTGTAAAAGGCTGTAATCTAAATGGAGTTAAAGGCTGCGATTCCAATCTCTGTCTTGTGAACTTTTTATATCTTGACTTTGCCTTGTAAGATCTCTATTTCTTTTTGGCCTTGTGGAGTGGAAAGTATGACGAGACCAAGAAAAGATTCAGCTAAAGCTATAGGGTCAAGAAAACACAAAACCTGCAGTATTAATTGGAGTTTAAGTAATGGAGTGTTGTATATAGTTTAATTCTCTGAGCGACTGAAGGTTTATTAGAAAGAAAAAAAACCTTTTGTTTCCACTCTTGTTGATAATCTTTCTAAAATGTCCAATCTGCTTCCAGTAATTACTGGGGATTTTTGAGTAACTTGATATCTAAACATCGGTTCTTGTTAGAGCTGTAACTAGAGTAATTAAGATCTCTTATCAGGGCACTAAAATTAAGGCGATGCTGGAAATTTGAAAGTTAGTCAGGTATATTGAATAGGGAGGGTGCTAGACCAGATGTTCTGGATTCAAATCTTGACCCAGATTCTATCTATGCTCTGGGTAAATAAATAAATTAATAAATTAACTAATCCCTATAGAAATGTTCCTCAGTCTCTTCATCTGTAAAATAATGGGTCTGACAGTCTCTTAGGTCCCTTCCAACTCTATGATCCTATGTCAGTATTTGCATTCCTTTAGAAGGTAAAAAGTCAGGCAAAACAATTAGCAAGAATAATTAAAATAGGAAGCTATGCAATGCACACTTATAAGACAACTCTACAAGTCTCAGGATGGAAGGAGATATTTACATTCAGAGAAAGATCTAGAAAGAACAGAGTTTAAATGGAGACCGAAGCAACCTACATGCTATCGCTCTTTTCCCTGTTTGGTTTTGTTTCTTCTTTCCCATTGTTCACTCCATTGGTTACAATCCTTCTATACAACCAGACTAATGTCCAGTGTGAAAGTATTGGCAGATCCAATACTTGATTGCATGCCGCCATGGCGGGGGGGGGGGGGGGAGGAGAGGGAGAGGAGAAAATTTGAAACTCAAAGGATTGTAGAACTGAATCTTGTAAAATAAAAGTAAATAAACAAATCAATTTAATTAAAAAAAAGAAAAAAATAGGCAACTACCAATGGAGGTTTTATCTCAGGTGATATCCTCCTTGGCCCAGTCCCTCTCTGCTGCAATTCCAGCACCACCACCATGGCAATAGAAGGCATGCTCCCCAGTAGAAATATTGCAGTATTCTAAGGTGTTTCCTGCCATGGGTTCATGTCTTTTACTGCATTTTTCTTAAAAGTGGATTTGTGGGAGTATTTTAGGTAACTTTCCCTGTGTTCACTAATTATTGCTCACTATTCACTAATGTCAATGTAACTCTAGATGTTGTAGGAGATTTATTTGAATGGATATTGATCTCACCTGGAAGCTGTCTTTATAATACCAGCTTAAATAGCTCCTCTCACAGGAACTTTGGATTCTGTTGCTAGGTCAGAGAATTTGGAGACTGATAATTAACCAACTTTTTTGAAAGACTCTTATGGGAAGTGTCGAGAGAGAACTGTCGTTCCTAAGAAGACTGACAGGTCTTTGGACAAGAGTCTGTCAGAGATTTGGATAGTTAACCATCATCTTTGAGAGTCTCTGACGTTATGTGGCTGAGCCATTTTGTTGTAAAGGCACTCTGTGAAGACATGCTGAGGAGAAGTCCTGGGGAAACAGAGACTTTAAGCCTGAGGTAAACTCAATTACCTTATCTCTCTGAGGAGAGATGAATTGTTGGACTATCCTTTCCATGTTTTGGAGAAGCCAATTGTTGCAGCTGTAGGCGAGAGACTCTAGTTGAAAATTGTCTTGTCTCTTCCACACACATGTGACTCTGGCCAGAAAGAAAAAACCTTTCTCACATCCTATAAATTATGTAAATATTTACTTATGTCTTTGTATTATTTGTTCGTGTCAATAGTTATATGGGTATTAGGCATATTCTCCAAAAGGGAGAATTACAAGACCCATTTGTACAAAAATATTTACAGCAGTACTTTTTGTTATAGCAAATAATTGAAAACAATATGAGTTGTCTATCAACTGGAAAAAAAAACTAAAGAAATTACAGTATATGAATGTAATAGAATATTACTGTGCCACAAAATGATGCAAGGAATAAATGTAGAGAAACTTGAGAAGATCTGCATGAACTGATGCATAGCAAAATAAGATCTAAGAGTTTATACAGTGATTACAGCAATGCAAAGGAAAACAAATTTTGAAGATTTAAGAACTATGATCATTGCAAGACTAATTCCAGAGAGGGGCTAGACTAGAGGCAGAGACTGAGACATACATTTTCATATGTGGTCAATACATGCATTTGTATTACTTGAATATGCTTATTCTTTGCTTGGGGAGGATTTTTATTTGTGGAGATGGGGAAAGAGATGAAGTCATGATCATGTTTAAAAAAAGAAAGAAAAGAAAAGCATATCAATAAAACATTTAAAAATGGATAGAAGAGACCAGAGAGCTTGAAAGGAGGACACAGATTTGGAAACACTGTGCTAAATTTGATAAATATTTTATTGTTAAAATGTTTATATTTAACTTTTCCAAGTTAAATGTAATAATGATTTATAACATTCATTTTTTTTTAATATTTTGGGCTTCAAATTCTCTCCTTCCCTCTCCCTTTTCCCATCATGAGAAGGCAAGCAATTTGATATAGATTATACGTGTGCAGTCACGCAAAACATATTTCCATGTTAGCTATGTTGCAAAAGAAAAAACAGACCAAAAACGAAAAAACCTAAGAAAAATAAAGTTAAAAAAAAAGTACACTTCAATCCACATTTCAACCTTGTCACTTCTTGCTTTGGATGTGGATAACATTTTTCATTGTAAGTCTTTTGGTTGGTAAATACTTTTTTTTTTTTTTTGCTTTTTGGAGGGCAATTAGGGTTAAGTGACTTGCCTAAGGTCATACAGCTAGTTTTTGTGTTAAATGTCTGAGGCTGGATTTGAACTCAGGTCCTCCTGATTCCAGGGCTGTTGCTCTATTCACCGCACCACCTAGCCACCCTGGTTAGTAAATACTTTTTAAGAAATACCATATTGAATAGAAACTCACTGTTTCATATACCATATTAGTGATCCTGTTTGTTGATGTTTGATAAGTTAATAAAATAAAAGAAAATGTAAACAATTCAATCATCAGGAACATTAACATTTTTCTAAAACTATTAGTTCAGAGGTTGAGAGTGAGGGAAGCAGGACAGCTTATGACAAGTTTTTCATGTATAGATACATAGCTTTTATGCCCTGGGGTAGAGTAGTTGTTCAATCATTTTTCCGTTGTTTGTGACTTTTTGTGATCTTGTTTGGGGTTTTCTTGGCAAAGATACTTGAGTAGTTTGCCATTTCCTTCCTCTACTCCTTTTACAGATGAGGAAACTGAGGCAAATAGGGTTAAGTGACTTGCCTAGAGTCACACAACCATTAAATGTCTGAGGCCAGATTTTTACTCAGGAAGAATCATCTTCCTGAGCCACCTAGCTGCCCCCTGGGGAAGAGACTCATGTTTAATTAATGAGAGATTGTGCATTTTAATTATATTTTTGAGATAATTTTCATTCATACGTACTAGATTGTCAGTGAACCTTGGGAAAGGGTAACACTCCAAAAGCATGATGAAAGAGAGCTGTTGGTTTTGTTGTTCCTGAGAAGTTCCTGGATGTATTGTTCACAGTTTTCATGACATCTACCCACCCCTAACTTCATGTTGGGCTAAGTTTATGAAATTGCTCCATGTGGGTTAGCACAAGCCTGCTACACTATTACAAATCCATGGTATCAACTTTTCATACTTCAGTACTCAAAATTCAACAGATTTAATAGATCTGTGATGTCATCATTATATCAACTTCACTAATATAGATCACAATTCTTCCATGTCTTAGTGGAAAGTTTTACAAAGGCTTAAAAAAAGTTCAGCCGATAGGGGTTAACCTTTAGATAATCAATTTCTCCATTTTAGATAATCCATTTCTCCAGTTTAGTTAAACTGGTTTTCAGATAACAGAAATGGTCTGTTACTGGGTCTCTATATAAAGCTCTCTAGCTTGGTAGGATTTTTCTTTCAGAGTTTGCATTGCATAGAGATAGCCTTTGATAACCTAGAGTCACTTCCATTCCATAATAAGTAGGAGTTTAGGGGAGGATCAGTTTAGCATAAAATGGGAGAATTTTAGCGCTGGGAAGGATCTGTTCCCCTCTTATATCCTATGCCTCCATATACATACCTTCACTCAAACTATTACATTCACTAACTTGTTGGTATCAACTTGCATTCAAACTTTATCTCCACCTGTTAAAATCATATCCGTCTTTCAAAATAAATCAATCTCAGATACGTCCTCTATGAAATTTCCATTGTTCCCTCTACTCCCCTATCTAGCTCCCAGAAGTGATATATCTTTCCTTGGAGCCCTCATAGTAATTCTTATCTCTTCTACACACCTGTCACTATTATATTATGGTTATTTGTGTGCATATGTGATCTCTCCCACTAAACTGTACAATTGCTTATATTCTTACTCTTTTTTATGAAAAGTATTTTCTTTATTTTTTCTATTAATTTATTTTAGTTTCAACATTTACTTCCACAAGATTTTAAGTTCCAAATTTTCTCCCCCACCCCCACCCCAGACAGTGTACATTATGATTACCCTTTCCCCCAATCTGCCTTCCACTTCTATCACCCCCCCATCCCCTTCCCGTCTATTTTCCTATAGGGCAGGATTGATTTCTGTACTCCATTGCCTATATATCTTATTTCTCAGTTGCATGTAAAAATAATTTTTAACATTTGTGAATTTTTTGCCTTTTGGAGGGGGGAAGGCAGGGCAATTGGGGTTAAGTGACTTGCCCAAGGTCACACAGCTAGCAAGTGTTAAGTGTCTGAGGTAACATTTGAACTCAGGTCCTCTTGACTCCAGGGCTATTTCTCTATTCATTGCACCACCTTTAACATTTGTTTTTAGAACTTCAAGTTCCACCCTCATTGAGAAGGCAAGCAATTTGATATAAATTATACATGTGTAGTTATGCAGAACAATTCCTTAGCGCTCATGTTTTGAAAGACTAACTATATTTCTCTCCATCCTATCCAGCCCCCATTTATTCTATTCTCTCCTTTGACCCCATCTCTCCTCAAACATATTTGTTTCTGATTACCCTCTCCTCCCCGCTTTTACTCCACCATCTTGGCTATGCCCCTATACTGTTCTTGATGACAGGGATCAGGTGTTATTCAGCATTTAGCACCTCAAACTGTATAGGGTAGGTCCCTCAAAAACCTGGATGCTAATAATTACTTTGAATGTTTTTTGAAGCAACTAATCTGATTCCTTCACTTAAAGAGGAGAAAGATGACAAGTTAAGTGACTTCTTCAAGGTCACGTGAAAAGCTAATGGTAGAGAAGCAGTAGAACCCAGGGCACCTAATTAATTAGAAAAGAAAGAAGAAATGTAAACTCTGTTTGGCATTTAAAACAGCCTGACTTCTATTCTCACATTCTAAGGTGCAGTCAAACTGGGCTGTCTTGCTACTCCTCAAACATGACAATCCATCTCCCATCCCCAAGCCTTTGTACTGGCTGTCCCACATGGCAGCAAAGTAGGAATGCCAAAAGGGAGAGGTGAGGAGGGGATCTTTCTAAACAATGATACTTTTGGAAGAGTGACTGTATTTCTTTAGGGAGGGGAAATTCTGCCTCAGGACAGGATGCTCTTAATTTTATGTCTCTGGATAAAGAAAAGAAATGAGTCAAGAGTCTTAAGTTGTTCTTTTGTCTTTGCAGATGCTGGCATCTCTGCTGCTACAGTGACTGCAGATGCTTTGGTACCTTTTTCATTGAATTCCAGAGAAGATGACTGAAAAATCCTTGATAGGTACATAGTTTTGAGTGTTGATAAGTCTGGAAAAGTCAACGTTGTGCTCATGAAAGACATAAGATGTTCCCAAAATGTAGAGCATATGAATCATGCCATAAGGCTCTCTTATTTTGATTTTTGGGGGAGAAGCAATAATAGCTAGTTAAGAATTTTCAGCAAGGTCATTGCTTCTAAGTATGAATAGTATGGTTTTATGTACACATTCACACATGCACACACATATGTATACATGAATGTGTGTATATATTAATATTTATATATCTAGCTATATCTGTGTCAAAAGATGACTTTCTTTAGTGTGGAGTGGGGAGGGAGGATGACATTTAGGAACATAAAAATGTAACAAAAAATTTTGTTTAAAAAAGGTCATTTCTTCTGGCTTTGTCTAGGCTATAAATCTTTCATAGGCAAGTTCTTTCCCTGTCTTTTACCCATCAGCATCAGGAAACCCAGAGATCGTTTTCAGTTCCATACCACTGTATGCACTTACATAAACACTGACACTTAGCTCTTCTATATAGAACCCCAGAAACAGCTTTTTCTTCATCATAATTTGCATTGCTTTGTATAATTTGTATTTCCCCAGTTAAACCAATTATAACCAAACTGATTGTATTGAAATACAGCATTGACTCAGCTCAAAGCACAACCTCTTACATGAAGACTTTCCTAATTTCCCCAGCTCCTAGTATCTTCTCTTACCAAATTACCCTCTATTTGTTATATCTTCTCATCTATGTTTAGGTGCATGTGTTTCTCCTTGAGGGCAGGGACTGTTTTCACTTTTTCCTTTGTAACCCCAATACGTAGCTACTTCTGGTCTGGCACACGGAAGGTACTTAATAAAAACTTGATCATTTTCTTTAGAATCAGACACAGACTCATCTGTTTGACATTTAAAGTCCTTTACAACCTGGCTCTGCCCACCTCTCTAGGTTTATTACCCATAATTCCCCTTATGTACTTTATATTTCAGTCCCTGAACTCAGTATTGCACCTTCCACCTCCGTGTCTTAGTGTGGGTTGTCCTTCATGCCTATGATTCATACCATCGTTTGCTTTCTTCATGACTCAGCTCAAATTTTACCTTCCCCTTTTCTGATTTTCCACTTCCTCTCCCTCCCCCATCACCTCATATTTATTTTCTGTAGATTTTGTACACACTTATATTTGTACATCACATTTTCCCCAATAGACTGTGAGTTCCTTGAGGGCAGGGAGTATTTTTTTTTTTTTTTGCCTTTCTTTGTGTCCTTGGCATTTGGCACACTGTCTGGCATGTAGTAGTAGTGTGATAAATGTTTATTAACTGACTGACTGAGTTTGTTTCATTTCTGTCTTATCCCCAGTACACAGTATAATTTTTGGTACAAAGTAGGTATTTGTTGCATGATTGATTTCATAGGCAATCTCTTGAGATTTGTCAAAGCCGATAACTGAGTTTTCCTCTTGGCATTTCCCAGAGACATATAGGCAAAAGGAACCTAGGATTGAGTATCACTGAGTTAGGGGCTTAAAAAGAGATGATTTTATGGACACAGATTATATATTTTCATCACTACTGACAATTAGAATTTGGGAATTCAGAAGAAAAATGTGGGTTTGGGAAACTGAATGGTTAGAGTGTTGTCTGAGAGTAGCATGTAGATTTGAGAACCATTACTTAAAAGGCACAAATGATGGACATTTGGCAAGTGATGGAGTATACCAAATGAGGACCCATTAAAAATATACTTGTCCAGAGTTTTGCAAATTTGATCAAGGGAGATTTAAATTGAAAAGGCAGGGGAAGAGAATAATGAGAGACAGAATAGAAGAGCGGCTAGATTGTTGGACTTGGAGTGAGTACACAGTCTGAATTTTGCCTTAGACACTTACTAGATTATCACGAGCAATTAATATGACCTTTCAAAGTCTCTTCCCTAAGATGAGAATAAAAATATGTACACTATTTTTTTTGAGGGGGGAAGGTAGGGCAATTGGGGTTAAGTGACTTGCCCAAGGTCACATGGATAGTAAGTGTTAAATGTCTGAGGCTGGATTTGAACTCAGGTCCTCCTGACTCCAGACTCCACCATCTAGCCACCCCAAATATGTACGCTATTAACCTCCCAGGCTGGTGATGAATATTCTCTGCAAACCTTAATGTGCTACATAGTGTTATGATTATTAATCATTAGCAGGTGTATATTACGTGCCTATTGCGTATACCAGGGATGGTGCACAGAGCCAGGCATCTAAATATGAGATTATGACATGATATGTCACGATGATCGTTATTCTTTGACACGCCCAGCATTACAGAAAGCAGCAGGGACAATACTGGAAGAAGAGCGACATAAGACAGGAACATTAATTCATAGGGAAAGCACTAGAGATAGAAATTATGGGCTCCTCTGCCTATGTACAAATATGCAAAGTATGGCCACTGAAGAAGGTGAATCGGAACTTGCAGTGCAAAAGATCTCATTCGGCACTCTAGTGAAGTCCATGGACGCCTATTCAAAATGTTTTTAAATAATTAAAGGAAATACTAAATTTCAGCGAAAGGTTAGTGAAATAAAGATGTAGTTATTTTTTTTTTCCTGTACAAGTTCATGGACCCTGTTCAATTCAGGAGGGCAAATTTTCCCTCCTAGGTATCTCTGAGACTTGGTGGGACAGACTTAGTGTTGAAATTGATTCAGTAGGATGAGGATAGGAAAAAGGGACACCAGATAAGTATTGTATATCATGATATGTGAGTAAACTGAGAAACTTGATGGGGTAGACATGGTAAAGAACCTTTGGTGAAGGATCAGTGAATTAAGAAACAGAAGCAATACAGACCCACTGAGGCAGGAAGAAAATGGATTGAAAATCTGGCATGGAGGCCTGTATGCTATGATAAGGGCCTTTATATGGATATCTGTTGGAGCTCTCTTTGGACAGAGCCTAAAAGTAGAGAAATTAGTAACTTGCCTTAATGATACCTTTATCCTTCAAAAAGTGTATTTGAGACAAGGTTAAATACAATTGTGGGTCCAACTCTCATCAAAAAAGGAGGGTCTACATCCTGAAACAGAAATGATAGGAATCTTGGGGGCAAGTCACCACTTTGTCAAAGAGTTCAGAACAGTGGAGAAGCAAAGGAAATCCTGGGTTCATCTGACGTGCATTCTAGACTTGGGGAGAGCACATTGCATTAACTTCAGAAAGATCAGTAGAATCCAATGGCCTAATATTCTACAGAATCACTATAGTGATTCTGGATAAACAAGGCGTTATTATCCCTAGAATGGTAATATATAGTATTTACTCCAAAAATATTTGGTTGAGTTGAATAGAACACATAGAGAATAACTATATTATAAAGCTAAACTTCACAGTCATACACTTTGCCTTCTAGCCTTTCACAAATATACATAACAACATATAGATTTCCTAACAGTTTTCCCCAAATATTAAATTTCTGTTTTTAGAAGCCTATATTTACCACTCAGCATTTAGTTTACTTTTTATCACTGACTTAAGTGAATTTAAATTGGGCTTAGAGACATAAACATTAAAACAAATTCTTTAATAACTGATCAATAAGTTAATTTTTTCCCCTCTAGAACAACGGCATTTTAATTTCCACCTTATCTCTTACTTAGGCCCCTAGATCAGAAAGCTATTAGGATATGAAGAACATTCTCCGAATCTGAAATCAAGCTATATTTCTTTCATACCATTAATAAGATTATTACCAAAGTATTTACCTACTTAAGTTTCTAAAATCTTATTATCTTCTAATTGCAAGAACACTAATCACTTGAAAAAGGTAAGATAGAATTTATAGTATCAGAGGAGTAGAGGATTTAGAGCTAGGGTAGGGGGCAGGGAGGAGACGTCAAGTCTTTTCTTTATAGATGGAGGTGTAGAAAAGTCAACCAATTTGCCCAAGGTTGCACAGGGAGTAAGAAAGAAGCAAGATTTGAACATGAGGGAGCTTATGATAAAATTATGCTCTATTTCTCAAAGAATACTACTTCCATTTTCAAGGTTACCTTTCCTCCCACCTCTTCTGATCACATGCATTTTATAGTTTCAGCGGCATTACAAAATGCTTCTCTACCCACTTTACATTTACTTTCATATCGGTAAACAATTTATATTCTCTGGCTGACCAAGAATTTTGTTGCCAACTTTGGTGTATATACCAGCTGGGTCTACACACCCTAAGTGTGTAGGACGCATTCCTAGATTCCTTCTATCCCACGGTGATTTCACCTTCCTCTGAACCCCTATATCATTCATTTGGATGCCTTCTGATATTTCTGTTATTAACGATTAGCTTCTGAACCAATTTAACTTTTACCGTTTTTATGTCCTGTTTCTCTATCTGGAGAAGTGGCATAGAATAACAGAGAGCTGGAGACAAGGACAATGTGGGTTCCATTCATGTTTATAGTAGTTTAAGGTTTACAAAACTCCTTAATATGTTGCCTTATTTGATCCTCACAATGACCTTAGGAGGTAGATGTTATTATCCCTAGTTTACCGATGGGAAAATTGAGGTTGAGAGGTTAAGTGATTTGCTCAAGATTCCATAAGCTACTAAATTTCTGAGGTAGGGTTTGAACTCAAGTCAGTCAACCCATCCATAAATACTTAATAAGTGGCTGTTATGTTCCAGGCATCTGGATATACAAAGAAAGATAAAAGAAAGTACCTGCTATCAAGGACTTCACAGTTTGATTAATGGGAGAAGACACCCTGCAAAGAACCATGTTCAAACAGGCTTTATACAGGTTATGTCAGAAATAATCCTTGGGGGAAGACCTTAGAACAGCGATTCTCAACCTGTGGGTCACAACCCCTTTGGGGGTCCAACAACCCTTTCACAGGGGTCACAGGGGTCACCTAAGACCATTGGAAAACACCTATTTCTGATGGTCTTAGGAACCGAGACACGACTCCTCTGTCTGTCTCCAGGCCAGTCTGCCCACATCCAGATACGCCCATATATGAGTATTAAAGGGTCGCGGCATTAGGAAGGTTGAGAACCACTGCCTTAGAAGTAGGAGGGGTTGGGAAAGGCTTCTGGTGGAAGGTGGGGTATTAGCTGGGACCAGAAGGAAGCCAGGGCAGCCTGGAGGCAGAGATAAGGAGGGAGAATGTTCCAGGCAAGAGGAAATTCCAGGTGTGGGGAACAGCCAGACAAAAAAAGGAAGGAGATGGAGTGGAGGCCAGTGTCACTGGACTGAAAAGTGCGTGGTGGTGTGGCAAATTTGCTTGAGACTACAGGTTCAGCATTTAATGCATCAAACTTCTTCAGTCCTTTGCTTTCCTAGAATTTCAAGACTATTAGCTTCAGAGAAGGTTGTCGTTGGTCAGTCATGTCTGACTCTTCGTGATCCTGTTAACCATACTGTCCATAGGGGTTTCTTTTTTTTTTTT
>JAQQSV010008707.1:0-13704 GCA_028646515.1 Pseudochirops corinnae | reverse complement strand
CTGGCGCCACAGGCTCCACGTGACCACATTCAGCCTATTAGGGAACAGAATATACTTTCAAATATCCAAGGGTCCTCAAAGTCACGTAGCCACATTAGCAAAGGGCCTAGAGGCAGGGAAGATCTTTAGATTCCCATAACAAGTACAGAGAAGGTTTTCTCTCTGTAGGTCTCTAGGCCATAACTTTCTCACTGGATACTGCTCAGAACCCTGTCCCTGCCAGCCACTATTAACAAATACAGTTAAACCTCCAGTGTCCAAGATTTCAAATATGTGAGTGAACTTTCTCAAAGGCTCAGAAAATAGCAATATCAGTCAGACCCATGCTATGGGGTTTTCACCCTCCAACCCTCTACCTATTATAGTTCTCCAGTAGCTCTCAGTTCCAGGAACAGCCCACAGAGTGGGATGGTATGTTTTGGCATTGAAACAACTTTATTTTGCTTTAAAAAATTCCTTCATACCTATTTGCTGCTTGACTCTGATTTCATTTAATCTTACTGTAAAATATTTTCACAGTAAATGTGGTGCTGGCTTTGATAAAGAGTTACTCCATGAGAAAGTAATCAATGGTGATAGAGATGTTTTTGTTTATAACTCAAATTCCATGTTACAGATGGGATGTCTGGCCTTTAAAAATCCTAAGGGTGTGTGTGTGTGTGTGTGTCTCTCTCTCTCTCTCTCCCTCTCTCCCTCTTACTCTTGGCCCATGGAGTGCCTGTTAACACAGGCAGCAATGTAAATATGGCTGAGTCTAAGTACCATACCATCCACAACCAATCATGAAAATGGCACAGAAATGACATCAAGAAATCTAGGTCACAGAGATAGAAGTATCTGAAAGGTGTGACTCTAAGTTTCTGAGAAACATGCACTTTGCCAAGAAACACAAAAAGAAGGGGCTAAAGAAGATTCAATGCCAAAGCCATCAAGGCCTGAGCAGAGGCTATCAAGGACCTGAGTACCACAGCATCCAAGGCCAAGTTCCTCAGGCCTAAGATCCCTAAGGCCAATGCCTGGCATACCAGGCACAAGATGACCACTAAGCATCCAGGCCCTAGGGTCAGCACCAAGTGCCCAGGCCCCAGGACCATGAAGCCCAACTCTAAGTTTTCCAGAGTCACTGATCCCAAGGTTGCCAAGCCCACTGACTCCAAGGCTGTCAAGCTCACCCTGAATGTCACCAAATCTAACACGAAGGTCAGTAAATCTGACTCCAAGGCTACCAAATGTGGCCCTAAGGTAACCAATCTGACACCAAGTTCTTCCAAGTCACCAAGTCTGACACCAAGGTCACCAAGTCTGAATCCAAGGCTGCCAAGTCTGATCTCAAGGCAGCCAAATCTGAAGCCAAGGTTACCAAATCTAATCTCAAGGCTACCAAGTCTGATTCTAAGGTCACAAAGCCCAGTGATTCCAAGACTCCTAAGTCCCCAAACCTGCCAAGTCCACCAATCCTAAGGGTGCCAAACTCAAAGATTCTAGAGGTAAAGCTACTAATCCCAAGACTTCAAAATAGATGCTTCAGGACAGAAGGACTTGTTTAAACCCTAACCTACTATTTTTTTTTTCAGCCAGACTATGATTAGTCACTATTTTGTACAAATAAAGGACATGGTGAGTCATTAAAAAAAAGAGAGAAATCCTAGGGGGAACATGATAGCTGTCTTCAAGTTGTTGAAGGGAAATATATCCATTCGGAAGGATTAGGTATGTTCAGTTTGGTGCAGAGGACAGAAGTAGGATCCATGAGTGTCCCCCAAGGCTCTATCCTGGCCCTGTTTTCCCCTCTAAACTCTATCTTGGTGATCTCATCAGCACCCATGGGTTCAATTATTTGCTCTATTTAGATAATGCACAATTCTATTTATCTAGCCCTAGTCCTTCTCTGGAGCACTGGTCTCACATTGCTAACTTCCTTTTGTATATCCTATGGGTATGGCAAACTCAACATTTCTAAGACCTCTACTCCTAGTTCACCTATTACTGTTTAGGATACCATGATCCTCCCAGTCATCAAGCCTCTCAGCTATGGCCTCACTTACTTCACTTATCCAATGAGTTGTCAAATCTTGTCATTTCTACCTTTATAACATCTCTAACATATGTCCTCTTCTCCCCAGTCACATAACCCTTGCCTCTATCTCAGGCCCTCATCAATGCTCACTTGTATTATTAGAATCACCTTCTTACTTGTATCCATTATCTCAAGTCTCCCCCTACTCTAATTCATCCTTTGGATGTAACCCATCTACCAATGTGATTTTTCTAAAGCATAGGTCTGACCACATCACCTTATTACTCAATAAACTCCAACAGCTTCCTATTATCTCTAGGACCAAACACAAAATCTTTTCTTTGGTATCTAAAACTCTTTACAATCTGGGCCTTCTGTCCCTTTCCAGTCCTCTCATACTTTATTCTCCTTCACACACCCTACCAGTTTGGGTATACTGGCCTATGAGCTGTGCCTCACACATGACATTCTATCTCCATGCTTTTGCACTGGTGATTGCCTGTCCCAGAAAGGTATCCCTCATCCTCTCTGCCTCTGAGTTTCCCTGGCTTCCTTCAACAATCAGCTCCAATGTCATCTTCAAGAGGCTTTTTCTGATCCCTTGAAAAGTCAGAGATTTCTTGTCTAAGGCTACCTTCCATTTGTTCTGGGTGTATTTTGTACATACCTAGTTATTTACATGTTATAAATACATTCTTTTACACTCACCTAATCAATTCACCATCCCACTCACCACAGCAGCTTTTCCAAATTTTTTCATTCTTCCTCAAATTTCCCATGGCACTCTTTTCTACCATCTTCTCAGCTGAGAACTTTGCTTCACATTTCACTGAAAAATTGATACCATTTGCCAAGAGCTCCTTCTTTTCCTCTCGTCTTCATCTTACATCACTTACATGCCTTCCCTTATTATCTCCTCCTTCACTCCTGTCTCAGTGAAGAGCTAAATGGATCTTCTTACCAAGACAAACACTTCTATATGCACAAGCAATCTCTCACCCCATCTTAACAAATGCTGACTGCTCCTTACTTTACAAGGTATTCTTACCTTTGTTTGTATCCCGAATGTTTAGTATAGTCTTTTTTGTTTTTTAACAGTGATTGATAAATGACTGCAAACTGCAAGGGGTCAGATGTAGTTTCCATGGAGGAAAACACTTTCTAGCAATTTAAGTTATCCGAAAGTGAAACGGGCTACCTCAGTAGGTAGGAGTAAAGACTCTTTACTGAAAGTTTTCAGTCAAAGTCTGGATGACTCTTTGCTATCATGCTATAGAGGGGATGCTTGTTCAGGTATGATTTGGACTTCTTAGCCTTTGAGATTCTTTCTAACTTTTACATTTTGTGAATATCTCACTGCCTGCAATCATGTTAACTTAACTGTTTCTCATTGCAGAAAAAGCCAGTAGTGGGTAGGAGCTGTCCATAGCTGAAGCTCATGCTGAAGATAAAGAGGGGCAAGGTTAGCTCCAAATAGTAGGTGACGTTCAAAAGATGACTGATAGATTCACTGTAAAGAGACAGTCGTATTGGAAAATATTCTTATGAGCTGAAACACATTTAGAAATACATTTCCCTTAACTCTTGCCTGATGGACCCTGCTTCCATTTTTTACTCGTTTGAACCCCTAAGTTTCCACATAGCCAACCTATATTCCTGGACCTCTGGTATGCCTCCTGTCTCTGCCCTTGCCTGGTCTTACTCTGTGATAAACAGCGCCTTTTGCTTCATTAGAATGTCCTCTTGCCTTTGGTCTTTCAGCCCAGGTCTCACCTTCAAACAGGCATTGTGGCAGAACTGAAACCAAAAAAGGGGCCAGGGACACCAACCTATATGGCAAGGTGGGTGGGGAGAGTGGGAGGTAAGAGGACATTTGCCCCAGGACAGGAAATTTAAAGAGCTCCAGTCAAATAATTGTATTCTTCCAAGGAAGAAGGCTGTATAATCCCATTGCTAGGCACACATTCTAAGGAGATCAAACAAAATAAGGGTCCCACACAAACCAAAATAATAATAACATAACTTTCATGGTAGCAAAGAAATGGAAACACAGCAGATAATTACCAGTTGGGGGAATGGCTGAACAAACTGTGGTATATGAATGTAATGGAATATTACTATGTTGCAAGCAATAATGAAAATGAAACATTCCAAGAGGCATGGGATGATGCATAGGAACTGATGCTGAGTGCAGTAAATGGAACCAGGAAAACAATCAAGGCAATGACAACAGCGGAAAGAGCACTCACTGCCTCTTGGAGGAGGATCTGGATTCAAATCTCATCTTTGACGTTTGCTACCTATGTGACCTTGGGGAGGTAAGTCACTTAATTTGCCTCAACCTCAGTTTCCCCAACTGAAAAATGAGGCATTAGACTCAACTGCTTCTGAGCTCCCCTCCGGCTCTAGCTCTATGATACTACGCAGCTAAATGCTATAGAATTATAACACAATACTAAGCTTGGCCTTAGAGGAGAGATAAGAAAATGTACATCCCTTCCTTTTTTGCAGAGGAGTCGGAGGAAGAGGGGAGACTATAGCTATGGAACATTATGTTCAACTCAGGTCATGTTTTAGTCAGTTTTCTTGAGCTCCCCCCTCCCTGCTTTCTTTTTTATCCTTTGTTACAATGTTGGTTGCCAGATGGAGTGGGGATGAATATATTTGAAAATAAAGGTGATATGGAAATGAAACGCATCAAAATGTGTTTAAAGGAAGAAGGAATTGGTAAGAAAACTGCAGTGAGGATGCCTGGTGAGAAAGCTGAGGTGTGACAATGGCCAAGAAGAGCAGGTGAATAGATGGTGAGGCTGGGAGCAGAGGCAGGCTTCCCACTGGGGGCACAGTTTCATTGCTTCCCAGGGTTTCTTGGGTCATTTCTGAGGCTAGAGGGACCAAAATTTGGGTCATTCAGTGGGTGAGAAGAGAGGCTAAATCCTGACCCAGCACAAGAGCAGTGACCCCTTAGTGGTTTTCTCATAATATATCTCACCACCCAGGAAGAGGGTGTAGCTGGGGAACCAGAAGCCTAGAATTTCTCCCCGGGGAAGTTCTCCCTTTCCCCCATCCAGAGGTGGAGTTCCTTCAGATAAAAGGGAAAGTGGAGTAAGGGAGATAGCACCTCTGAGATTCCCTGCTAGCGTACTGTGCATTCCTAAGAACACCATATTATTTAATTCCAGAGATCTTTTGCTCTCCTCAATTTTCCAAACTTTCCCATAGTCTAGAGGCTGAGGGTTGGGTACTTTAAAGGTTAGCTGCTGAGGCCCAGGAGCTCTCTATAGCCTAGGGACAGTGGCAAGGAGTGGATTTGAGGTCATGTAAGGCAGAAAACTTCCTAGTCTCTGGAGAAGAGCCATGCCTTCCTATGAATTCCTCTGCCTCTTCCCATCCCTGGACATTTTTTTTTTCTCTGGAAGCTTTGCCCTCCTGCTTTTCAACAAGTGGTGAGGTGGTGAGCTTGGGATCTGGCTCTACTTTGAAAGACAGAAGAGATACTCCCTTGCATAGATGAAACCAGGGGGGCCTTAGACCCTCCTTCTCTTTCCCCTTCTCACCCTCTCACCCTACCAGGGAAGCCAAATTTCAACAACCTTCCTGAAAGAACTCTGGCCTGGGAGTAAGAAGAACTAGGTTCTGGCACCTGTTGTGACCCTAATTCTGGGTCTCTGTTTCCTTCTCTATAAAATGAAGCTGTTGGACAAGGTAATCTCGAAGGTCTCTTCCCCATCTGTTTTCCACTGGACTCCACCTCAGCCCAGCCTCTATTCCAGTAAGAATCAAATGAATTTTCCTCTCTGACCTTATGCAACTTACTTTGAACCTCTGGGCCCTCAGTTTCCTCCTCTGTAAAATCAAAGGTTTGGACAAGATGATTCCTAGGGCCCCTTTCAGCTCTAAAACAATACTTTGAAGGTTGGGGGTGGCAGTGGTAGTGGTTTCAAGTCCTCATTCAGGTCCCTCCCTCAAGGCATTGGTCTGCTTGCTTTCAAAGTTGTCATTCCACTTTCACTCTCCAAATCATCAGGCTTCTTGATGCCAGGTGAGAAAAAACAACTAATTATTCTTGAGCTCTAGGTAGTAAGGTCAGTTTAACTAGGAAGCTACCAAATGACCCTTTCCCTCTGGAGGAAGGTGGATGGGAGAGTGGGGGTAGTCGGCCCCTGCAGGAGTGACTTTGTGTTGTCTTCCAGTCTCTGTCTCCCTCCCACACAGGTCATGTCAATCTCTTTCCCTGCAACTGAGGGAGGCCTTTCATGCTGTAGTCCTAGGCACATAGTCAGGGCTCTGCACAAAGGATAAAGTCCACAGAGCAGTTTCAGCTTCATATGGCTTTAAGAAGTGAAATGAGACACAAACATAATTGGTATAAAATCTGCAGTCTTTGCTGCAACCTCTCTGGACAAAATTAGGCTAACCGCCAAGTCTATATATAGAAGTTCTGACTCTATGGTTTTTTTCCTCTCTTGAAACCCTTTAAGTAAAATAAAACTTCTTTCTAATTACTGAGATTTAGTTTCAGGCTTTGCATTTGATATTTACCATTCCAAGTAGCAGGGAAAGAAAATCAGCAAACCTTCAAAGGCATAGCAGCATCCCCCACAGTGTATCTCCCGCCTTCCCCCCCCCCTTTCCCCCTCCTCCCACAAACCAGCATGGAAACTAGTAACTAGTATTACAGGAAATTTTTATCTTTGCCCTTTTTCTCAAGCCTTTATGTACTTCCCTAACACTCAAGAAAGAAGTCATTCTAAGCATCAAGTTGAACATAATTAAAATGTCATAGATCACACCACTGGTCGTCAGCCAGACTTATTATCAACCATCAGTGCTGTAATTTGGGGCAGCAGGAAGAGCCCTAGGAACCGGAGTTCCAATCTTGGCTCTGTCACTGACTAGCTGTGGGCAATTTAGTTAAAATGTTATAGAATTTAGTGTGAGGATGGATCTTAGAGATCATCTCATACAACACCCTCATTCTTATACATGAGAAAATTGTGGCCCAAAGAGTATGTGTGTCTTGTGCATTGAAACACAACTAGCACTACAGTTAAGTTTCAAACATAGTCCTTAAACTCCAAATCTTGCATTTTGTTCACTATACCACACAGTCAATTTGACAACTAGTTTTTATTGTTATACAGTCATTTCAGTCAAGTCCCACTCTTGGTGTCCCCATTTGAGGTTTTCTTGGCAAAGATACTGGAGCAATTTGTCATTTCATTTATCCAGCTCATTTTACAGATGAGGAAACTGAGGCAGAGTTAAGTGACTTGTTCAGGGTCATACAGCTTGCAAGTGTCTGAGGCAGATTTTGAACTCAGGCAGATGCATTTCATATAAACCAGGTGACCAGGTCTGACTGCCACTAAAGACTGCCATCTAGTAGTTTAAAAAAAAAAAAGTATAGACTTATGGTTTCTGGGTCTCTAAGACTTACTCACCAAATCAGTAAGTCACCTGTTCATTTAACTATTCAACAAACATTTATTGTATATTTATCTATACTGAGCACTCTGGGGACCACAAGGAAGATATTGTCCCTGCTCTCACAGAGTTTTGTTGTTATTAATTTATTTCAGTCATGTCTAGCTCTTTGTGATCCTATTTTGAGGTTTTCTTGGCAAAGAGACTGGAGCAGTTTGCCATTTCCTTCTCCAGCTCATTTTACAGATGAGAAATGGAGGCAAATGGAGTTAAATGACTTACCAAGGGTAACACAGGTAGTAAGCATCTTAGACCAGATTTGGACTCATGAACATGAATCTTCCTGATTCCAAGAGCAGTGCTCTATCCACTGTAGCATCTAGTTGCCCTCACAGAGTTTATGGATTAGTAGATAACTAAAACATAAGTTAGACTATGAAAGTGCAATAATAGATATAACTACAGTACACATGAGTGAGAAAACAAATATCTAATATTTAATGATCTATGATGCTTGGGGCTCATTGTGAAAAATCTTCAGAACTCCATTACCAAAGAGGTGGTATATTTGGGGACAGAGCAATTTTATCATGAGGCAAGGTTTCCAATTATTGGAGAGTCTACTGAGAGGTGGGAGATTTGAAAAACAGAATGGTCAGTTTTCAGAGGTCACCAGAGACAAAGGAAACAAATGAAGGTGTGTTTTGAACAATGGAAAACATGACCCACAGGAAGAAAGATGTTCATGATGCCACTGAATTCAGAATTTACAGCAGAATACTGACAACCCTGGAGTGAGCAGAGGAAATGCTTGCCCTGAGATGCTCCTTTAGATTTCCAGCTGTTGGGGTTAAAGTGACAGATAGAGACATGACCAAGACAGATGGCACTGAAACTTCAGTTCCCCTTATCCCCAAATGAATATATGAGTCAAAAGCAATTGTATCCTTCCCATGATAAACTGGGGCATTAGGGGATATTAAATTATAATTCCTTAGGAATTCAGGGGGTTTCACCCATTAGTGCAAAAGAAGACTGAGAACAATTCCACTGCTTACTTTTCCCTTGTTAGTTACTTTGCAATATGTGCTGTTTCAATAAAATACTTTGCTATTTGATTTATGACCTGATATAGTCCCTGTACCCTGAAATAAGTACTAAGATTGTATGTAGTTCCAAAGTTATAGTTATCTAAAATACTCCACTACCACTAAACACAAATAGTGAAAAGTAGGACCTCCTATTACATAAAAAATTTGGAAGACAGTTAAGAGTGAGAGGGGGTAACTTCCTGCTGAATCAGAAAAGGCTGCATAGAGCAGGTGATGGAAAGATGTATAAGATTTGGACAGACAGAACTGCTGGGCAGAATTCCAGGTAGAGAGGAGAATTCTTTGAACAAAATCCAGGGGTAGAAAAAGCATATAATGTGCCCAGGGACTAGTTAGTTGTCCTTTCATGCTCTAGCATTTCATGTGAAAGGGCCAGATAGTGGGAGACTAGGTTGAAGAGACAGTTTGGAGTCATGCAAAAGTTAAAATGGGATTCTGATTTTATATAAATTACATGAAAAATTCATTTGGTAATGTGGAAAGAAAGGAAAAAAGGAAACAAGCATTTATTAAGCACCCACTATTTGCCAGGCACTATCCTGAACACTTTACTAATATTATCCCATTTGATTCTTACAACAACCGTGAGAGATAGAAGCTATTATTATCTCCATTTTACAGCTGAGGAAACTGAGGCAGATAGAGGTTAAATGACTTGCCTAAGGTCTAGTTAGTACCTGATGCCAGATTTGAATTCCAGTCTTCTTGACTCCAGGTCTAGCACTCTATCCACTGTGCTACCTAGTTATCTCTATGCCTAGATACCATGGGAAAACAACCTCAAATCAATATGATGAACAGATCAAATGCTGAATGCTCCAATGATTCGTTCAAACCCATTTATTAACTCTTGGGAAAGGGTGATAATCCTGTCTTGAGCATGCAAAGAAAAAGCTATAAACCTGTTTCAGAACTGGCTAGGTAGAGTGTTGTGACTTTGTTTCAGGCATGTCTTCTTACCCTCAGGAAAAGAGTGATAAGCACTTCCCATCTGTGTCCAGAGAGAGTGAAGTGTACTGTCTCAGAGGAAAATAAATTTGTCTTAAGCATAGATAGATAGATAGATAGATAGATAGATAGATAGACAGACAGATAGACAGACAGATAGATAGAATCTCAAGAGACCATCTCAGATGTGCCTAAAGACAGGGTGATATGTGAGTTTATCTCAGATGTGCCCAGAGACTGGGTGATAGGTGAATCCATCTCATGAATGTCCAAGGAGAAGAAGATGAACATGCTTCAGGTATATTCAGGGAAAGAAAGGTGATAAGCCCTTTCTCAAGTATGCTGTTGGTTTGGAGTAGATGCTTCATTCTAATTCTCCTTCCCCACTACCTCCCCAATAGCATTTAAACCTTCCATTGGCTTGAAATAACTGGAGCTGCCAATAAACACAATCTGTTAGTCCTGCTGAGAATGGGAAAGGTGATATGAGGATTAAGAAAGAATCCAAAATCATTGCCCCTAAAAGGAGTGAGATTGAGTGCAGTTTGAGGTAGCTAATAAGGGCCAATGAAAGGATTAATTGGTTTCCAAGGATAGGGTGTGGCATAAAAACTCCTCTTCATAAACAATGTTGATAGAAACCAAGGATACTGACTGAAGGGTTAGAAAGAAGAGACCTTGTTCCCTGATGATTGACTTTCAGGGACATGCACAAATGGCTGCTAAATTGGCCCCAATCCAAAGAAGAGGGACAGCTGACAATTCTTGCTCCCCAAAGTTTTTACCATGTAGTCATAGTTGTGTCACAAATTAATCTCCTACTTCTTCCACCCAGGTATATTTCATGTCAGCACAAGGACAGGGTGACCCATCTTTGGGCTAAACCTTGCTCTAGGGAGGTACAAGCCTAGACAAAGGAATTTTGGAAGTAGGGTTGGAACTTGTCTTGGGATGAAGGTTGCCTTCCCCAACCCCATGAAACATCTTACAGCATTCTCCTGGATGTTGGAACCAAATAGAATGAAAAAATTAAAGAGGAAAAAAGAGAAGAATTCTTTAGTATTCAGTTAATAAAGAAGCATGAGACGTCACAGGTTTTGGAGTTTGAGGATACCTTTAGGGAAGTGGACAAGATGATCTTTAAAATCCCTCCAGCTCCAAATGCCTTGTGTGAGATTGTGAGGCATTGGAATGCCACTAACTGTGGGTAGCTGAGACATTGGCCATCACTTTATTACTCTGAGTTTTCATGTACAGCACCTAAACATTTCTCTTCTCCATCCAGTCCTTTAGGTAATTTACTTGTAATTTGGGTATATTCCTCCACTCATGTTCCACTCTCATGCTTCTTCATGACATGGAGGTGATCATGTTCTCTTAAGGGCTCTATTAGCAGAGTACAAATTCTAGCAGGTCCAAACAAGCTGGAAAGCTCTGAGCAAAGGCTAAGACAACAGATTGTTCATATGTTATCTGAGAATCATCTTTGTTAAGTGAGGAGGGGCACAAATATTTTCTACAAGTTTGATACACCAGCTCATGATGTTCTCAGTGTGACTACTGTGTCCACTGATGCCATTCAATTCAACCAACATTTACGGAGTGACTACTATGTGCCAGTAAGTCGGGGAGGGGTTGCAATTCCAAACATCTATCTCTATACAGATGATTCCAAAACCTATACATTCATCTGTAATCTTTTTTTTTCCTGAATTCCAGTCAAGTGTCATCAACTTCCTATTGAGCTTTCCACCTGAATTTCCCAATGACATCACAAACTCAACATATTCCAAAATGGAACTCACTCTCTTCCCCTTAGCCCCTGTGACCCTCCACCAAACTTTCCCATTTCTGGCTGAGGCCACCATCATGATTCCACTGGCAGCTTTGGCATCATCCCTGACTATTATCTCTTTTGCCAGCAGCTTTGTCCATGTCACTAGTTTGCTCAAAAATTTTCAGTGGCTCCCACTGTCTGTGAGACAAAATAGAGACTCCTTGGCCTGGCATTTCAAATTTTCCACAAGCTATCTCCCACCTACCTTTCCAGGTTTATTCCATATTATTATACTTCATATACTTTCTGTTCTAGCCAAATTGGCCATATAGCTGTACCTAAAATTCAGTATTCGTCTTATCTCCCATCCTCGTATCTTTGTCCTCAGGTGCTATCTCCCTTATGAGGCTTTTTCTCATATATCCAATAGTTAGTGCTCTCTGTCTCTGTCTCTGTCTCTCTCCCTCCCTCCTAAAAAAAATATCTTGCATTTACTTCTCTGGATATATGTTGTATCTCAACCCCTCCCCTTGTAGAATCTAAGCCTCTTGAAGACAAGATCTGTTTTTGTCACTGCAATTTCAGATCCTAACACTGTGCTCTGCACATAGTAGGTGCTCAGTAAATGTTGGTTGAATTCAAAGGCATCAGTGGATGTAGTACTCATGCTAAAGACACTAGAGATTTGAAATGTAGAGTATACTGCCACCATGTGCTTTAATTTACATGGGCTCATCTACCAGACAAGTCAGAAGCTTATCAGATGGGTATTTGCTTGCTTTCTCATCTTTTATGAATTTTAAAAAGAAATCTATTGAAACAACTAATCATAGCAAAAATAAAAATTAATTTTAAAAAAACAAGTCTTAAAATAAACACTTAGGTACAGTTTGGTGCCTTTCTCACTTAAACTATTATCTATCAATTTATCCTACCTCCAATCTCAATATTAACTTTGATTAGAATGCAATTTTCTAACTCACATGGAATCCTATCTTGGAGTCAGATCCCTACTGGGAGTGTAACATGGCTCCAGGACTTTAGGCCAAGTTGGCCCCAGAAGGATTTTCAGGGTCTCAAAGCTGCCAATTGTGGTAACCTGAGAAATATTCCTGTGACTACCTTCTTTCACTGTCTGCTGCTGAAGTCACCCCCACAGGTCTCAGCTCCTTTAGGAGGTTTCAAGGCAGGATAAAGACAGGCTAAGAGACAGTCACATAGAAGCATGATGCTGCTGACAGGGCACTCATCTCCAGAGAAAGCTCTCTCTAATCATATGTACATAACTTTTCATTTTATTATTTTTTAGAATATAGCAAGAGACCCTCCCTGTGCCTTTCACATTTATTTTAGTGAGAAGCTACTAAATTCCCTAATGAGATCAAATCAGAAGGCTTGGACAACCTAGACCTTTGGGGAAATGAAAGAATAGGTGGCTGGAATTGCAGGGCAGTAGTGCTTGGTAGTCTTTGTAACACTATGAGGTGGGGAACTCTGTGAAAAAAATTGTCTCAATTCTTAAAAATTGTTGATATCTTTGGGGTTTATATCACCTTTATGTCCATCTACCTCTTGCTTCTACACAGAGCCATCTCTAGAAATGAAGGTCTTAAAAAGGACAAGGGAATGAAACAGTTCAGTAAAGCTCACCAACATATCAGCAGTCTGACAATCTGAGAAATACCTTGCACTTACAGACCCCACCTTTGCAAAGAGGGGGAAGAAGGTACATTTTCTTATCCCTTCTTGAATTTAAAAAAATGCATTTAATTACAACACCTATCTTGCATATACCTTGGGTCAACAAGCTGCCTTTGACATGAGCCTTCCCAGAAATAATTTCCTCAGAGGGCCTGTATCTCTTCCCACAGAACATTTCTAAACCACATTTGATCAGGGCTTTGTGAACATAGGTTTTAAAATGGTTTCACTGCCATAACCAAAAGAAGCTGAGGCATCTTCTCTTCTTTGGAGCTTTAGAAATAGGAGAGAGCCTGTCTGTACAGAGTGGTTTGGGTGCAGACTGTCTCAGGATGGACACCCCCCCTAAACCTGGCATCTCTGTCTTTCTCTAACCTAAAGGCAGGCAGGAGCCAAGGTTCTGTTTTCATGGTGCCCATAAACTGACTGACTTCACTGAATACATTCTTTCTTGTATGCTGCGCCTGTCCTTATTTACTGAATCACATCATTCACATAGGAAAGTAAGGGTCCTAGAGTACAACAGTATTGACAAAGTGGCTACCAAGGCAAACTGTCTGTCTCCTCCATAAAAAGTGGAAAGAGTGTGGGAAGGGATTACAGACTTTATCAGGAACATGATTTTGTTCTGTGATTATATGTGCATATATGTATGTATATATATGTGTATATCATATATGTGCATATATGTATATATATGTGTATGCATATATATGGCTAAG
>JAQQSV010008706.1:0-13704 GCA_028646515.1 Pseudochirops corinnae | reverse complement strand
AAAATAGGAAAAGGGAAGGGTAATTTTTTATATCTTTTCTTTGAGACCAAGCTTGGTCATTGCAATGTCACAGTATTGTTTTATGGGTCATTATTATTCTTTCCATTTCCATTTTTGTATTTGCCATATTTCTTGTGGTTCTGCTTCCTCCATTTACATCAATTTTTATCTTCTCATGTTTCTGTACATCCATCATATTAATTATTTCTTATAGATCAATATTCTTCCATTATATTCATATACCACAGAATTTTTATTTATTCTTCAATTCATGTTGGAACAGTCTTTCCTCACCACTTCTTTGCTACTGCAAAAAAATCTTAATATAAACATTTTAAATATATTTTGTATATTTTATTTTTCTCATTAACCTACTTAGAGAAAATGACTAAGGATGAGGTCTTTAGGTGATAGAGCATGAACATTTTGCTCATTTTATTTGCGTAATTCCAAATTGTTTTCCAGATTGGTTGGAACAAGCCACGGTTCCAAGAATAACACATTAGTTTACCTGTCCTTCTGCAACCACTCTAACATTGAATATTCTCTCCTTTTGCCATATTTGTCAAATTTATTGTTGTGAAGTGAGACACAAGAATTTCTTTGATTTGTATTTCTCTTATTATAAGTAATTTATAGTCCTTTCATCTGACTGTTTAAAATCTGCAACACCCTTTTTTGTGTACTATTTATATTCTTTGACCACATATCTATTAGAGAATAACTTTTAGTTTTATAAATTTGTTTTATATCCCTATGTATGAAGCATTCCTCTCTGATATTTGTGAAAGAAAATATTATTTTCATAAACCTGTGATATATTCACCGTAAGTGCATATGGCATATATATGGAGAATTAGCACAATTTTGGAATACGATTGTGGAAAATTGGGGAAATATATTTTCAAAGCCAATCATTGCACTAGTATTGTTAGGTCTCAATGTCCTTTTTCTTATTTGGAGTCCTCATAAGTATCCCAGACTAGGCACTGCATCTCTGCTGTGTATATTGCTGAACTGGGGTCCCAGGGTGGGCACTTCCCTGCTGGATGATTCTGATTGCCAGAGTTAGTTCTCTCTTCAGTCACTAGATAGCTCTTTTATTTTCCTCTCAGAGATACTACCACATGAGTGACTGTTGCTTTGGATGTGAGTACATCTGGAGATCATATGTATTTGCTCCCTCAGTTGGGCCTCAAACTCTCTGCAAGTGACTCCATAACTGCTGCATTGGTTTCTACTTCTGGGCAAGTAGCCCTCCTGTGAAATACCATGTCCAAAAGGGGAAGCTGGGAGAAATCTCTTCCTGTCCCCAGGCAATACTCAAGGGCTAGGTTCTTCCTTAAAAGACATCAAAGCTAGCCCAGTAAATGATTGCTTCTTCCAGTTTAATCAAAGACAAATGTTCACACTTTATAAAGGTATCACCCAGTTGTTCCCATTTTATTCACAAATTAATGAATTGCCATTTGTGATCACATCTTCTTCTTTAGTTATCTGAAGTTAAGATGCAAGAAGGAGCTACTCTCTCATCACCCCTCCCCCTCCATGTCAAATATTCTTTCCCAAGTATTTAATTTTCTTGAGTGTATCAAACACTAGTACACTGGGTTCATTTGCTTATTGTTCTTCTTCATCCAGTTTATTCAACTGATTTGTAATTGTGTTTTTAAACCCATACAAAATAGTTTTTATTTTTATTGCTTTATTATATTGTATGAAGTCTTGAAATGTTATTGAAAGGGGTAAATTTCATAATGCCCACATATTAGAATATTTGTATCTGCATATTTAGTGGGTTCCCTACCCTTCCTCACTTTTGTCATGACAGCCACCAGTAATTAAATGGTGATCATTAAAAAAAAAAATCTTTGTTGCATTCACAGAAATCCTAATGGTGAAGGGTTGCTAAAGTGGCCTCAGTATGATCAGAATGAAGAGTACCTCCAAATTAACATCACCTCCAAAATAGGCAAGAAGCTGAAGGAGAAGGAAGTGGCATTTTTCACTGGGCTCTTGGCAAAGGAACCAGATGAAGAACAGAGAGATCATATTTAGACATCTAGATAGGTCACCTGCCTGTCCTCTATAAGAAGACCTGGAAGAGAAGAAATTTTTGTCTTGACATTGGTGACTAGCTTTGGTGGCAGGGGAGTTCTCATTATGAAAGTGTGGGGGGGGAAACCATGGCATTAGCAAGAAATGAAAA
Source organism: Pseudochirops corinnae (assembly GCA_028646515.1). Classification (NCBI taxonomy): domain Eukaryota; kingdom Metazoa; phylum Chordata; class Mammalia; order Diprotodontia; family Pseudocheiridae; genus Pseudochirops; species Pseudochirops corinnae. Next base: position 11,495 of record JAQQSV010008706.1, on the reverse strand, counting down.
AAAAACAAAGAAAATCAACTCCATGGGTGTGAGGGTCAGGGGCCCCATAGCTTTGACACCCTGGCAGATGAGGAGTTCAGAGTCTGTAATATTTTCTTCTTCTCATGATTCTCTGAAGAATCAGTTTTCAATGGGTGTGTTTGGCTTGTGTTGTATTAAATAAAATCTTTCTTTTCTGATCCTTGCTACTTATCCCAGAGTTTTAGTCTTTGTTATGGGAATAAACCAACCTTTGAAATAACCACTAGTAGCTCTTGCTTTTGAATTATACCACAGTTTTTCACTGTAATATTCCCTAGAAGTTTAGGGTTACAGTACAAAATCAGATACTTAGGTCTTACATCCAAGAAGCTCTATTTTCCCATTTGATTTTCCTTAACAAATAGAGCACGGAATCCTATTTGCTCATGATCTAACCAAAAAACTATGTAGTTACTCTTACACCCTCCTTGTACCATTTGTTTATCCTACTCTCTGAAACCTCTTTCCTCCAGAGTAAAACTCACTATATCACAGTCTACATAAATTTGTGCAGTAGCTGTGACGTGATTTATACTCAAGATTCTCCTCTTAATTTCCTCCTCCTCTTCCTGTTCCTCCTCCTCCTCTTCCTCTTCCTCTTCCTCCTCCTCCTCCTCCTCCTCCTCCTCCTCTTCTTCTTCTTCTTCTTCTTCTTCTTCTTCTTCTTCTTCTTCTTCTTTTCCTCCTCTTTTCTTTGTCCTCTTCCTGCTTTCTTCCTCCTTTTTCTTTGAAAATTCTTCTTACTTCTTCATTTTCTCTATTTTTATTTAATTGATATTCCTTAAGTACTACCTCTTTGTAAGTGCCTACTATGCTAGGAGCTGTACATAAAAACATAGTAGAGAGATGATTTTGCCCACAAGAAGCTTATATTGGAATAGTACATACAATACTTCCTGGAAGTGATGTTTTGATAAAGGGATTGCAAGAAGAAATATAAGGCATGTGAATGTCATGGCCCTTTCCAGGAGCAATGGTGATGTTGATTTAGTCCTGTTCTGGTGCTTGAGGGAGAGAAACTGGGAGACAGGAATGTGGTTATTCACAAAATTGCAGGGCCCTGGATAGGATATGCTGGCATGGTAGATAACTTGTTGGAATGTGAAGCATGGTCTGGAGCAAGATAAATGTGTTTCTTATTCTTCTTTTCTTCTTTACTCAACTTCTTGCAGTTTTGGCCTTCTTTCTCTCCTCTTCCTTTCTCTTCCCCTCTTTTACCTTTTAAAACCTTTCTTTTTTAACTCCCCTTTCTCAATTCTACAAAAATGGGAAATATTGGGCTAAATTTTCTTGGATACTGTAAAAGGTCCAGTTAGTACTTTTACACCAATGGAGCATTTGAAGTTTTGAAATTAGTTTAACATGAATCCTGAATACTTTCACTTCAAAAATTCTAAAATGAGGGTTATTTGTTTGAATTTTGGGCAAAGACACTGAGTGAACACATTATATCTTTGTCTTTCTTCCTCTCCCTCTCCTTGATTTTTATTTCTCTTCTCCTTACTTTATTTTCTTTCATTCTTCCTTAGGAAATCATTTTGTTGAGTCTTCTCAAATTGCCTTACTTTTTTATGGGGAATGCAAAGAAAGACATTCTGACTGGGCTATAGTGTGGGAGGAATAGGAAGACAATGAGGCTAGGAAGACAGTTTGGGGCCAGGTTGTATAGAAATATAGATGATAGGAAGCAACTGAAATTCTCTTTGTTGGGGGGAGGGAGTAGGAGAGTCATAAGTTCTGATTGGCACTCCAGAAATATTATTTGATAGCAGTGTAAAGGATGACTGTAGTGATGAGAGACTTGCGGTAAGGAGGTCAAATAGGAGGTTATTATAGTAATCTAGATATGTGGTAATCTAGAGAGGGTCTGAAGAAATGTAATAGTTATATTATCGGAGAGAAGTAGATCATGTGGGGGAGATGTGGAGGTAGAAAATATGAGATTTGACAAGTGATTGGATGTATGGATTCATGGAGAATGACCACAAGATTATAGTTGAGATTATAAGCCTAGAAAGGCGTTTTTGAAAGAAATAGAAAAAGAACTCTTAGGAATAGCTTATGCCACATACTTTCTGAAAAATGAGTTTCAGGTTTCCAGTTCCCAACAAAGCAATCATGGCAATACATATATATTAGATAGGGCACCCTATTTCAAATAACAAGTGCTACTGATGAAAAGTGCTCATAGGAGTCATTAAACTGATCTTAAAGATGTGTTACTTAATGGACTTACAGTAATCTATAAGAAGATAAAGAAAATGAACAAAGTACTCAGATAGCCCATAAACTTCTCCATAGCATTTTGGGGTTCCTGAAAAAGCAACATCTTCTTCCACTGGTCTTCGATAATTTGAATCACTTGTTATAATAGAGGCAAGGTACAGGTCTCTTGTTTTTTCTAAGTCACAAGTCTCCTTTGCTACTCTTTTATTTTCAGGGTCGATTAAGTGATTTTTATATCTCCAAGAAGCAATACTGCTCAGGACATTCTTTTTTTCTCTATAGAAGTTCTAGTTCTTGAACTCTCAAAGCTAGGTACTCTTCTCCTTAAATTTATTCAAGTAGTGACTGTAAGCTTCGTTGTTGTTGCTACCCAAGAAATCTTCCCTCTCCTATTGGAAAACTAAATTCTGGTATCATACCCTCTAGTAAATACACAATATGCTTTGGTTCAGGTATATTGTCCATGAGCTAAACTTCTGGACCATGTGGGCCAAAACATGTCTATTTCTTCTGTGACCATTTTCAGGAACTGTCTTATAGCACAATGGTTTTCATTTCTTGGTTTAGATAAATACTCTCTCAGGATGACTGTCTTCTTTGGCCAAGGGCATAGAAAGATTTGGGCCAGCGCACTCTCATGTGGTTTTGTCAAAGAAGGCCATTGCCAACATGTACACATACATATATCTATGTATATGTGTTTCTTTGTGTATGTATATGTATATATATATGAATATATGTGTATATATATATAAACACGCATGTGTGTGTGTGTGTGTGTATAAGAGCATGGGATATTTTACCTGTCAGATCTGTGGATAAGGGAAGAATTTATGTGGATAAGGGAGAGAATTACAAGAAGTAAATGGATGATTCTGATCACATTAAATTAAATTTTTTTTCAGAAACAAAATCAGTGTAGCAGAGGTTAGAAGGAAAGAAGAAATCTGGGAAAAGTTTTTTTTTTAAACAGTAATTGTCTTTGATGAAGACCTCATTTGTCAAATATATAGAGAATTAAGTCAAACTTGTGAGGAAAGAGTCGAGCACTATATGGAGTCCTACTTCCACAGACAGTGTCATATAAGGAATTTGCTAAGGAGTACAACATTAGCAGAAAAGCACAATCTGTCTTGCAAGAATTATGTTCAGGGCCCCTATCTCTTGGAATCTTGAAACCTTGAAAAGTACAAAGTGCGTCATTACTTAAATGATTAGTGTATGGAAACCACTGTATTATGACAAGTTGAGAAGTTATTTAGTCGCTTTCTAGTGGTAGAGAGAGCCCCTAGCAGATTTAGACATAATTGAAATCTCCTAACACCATTATGCCTCTATTCCAGGCTTCTCTTCTCTTTCCTCAAACTCATTTATTCTCCCCCCCTCTTTTTTCCAAGTGATCTTCAATATATTTCAGTGAAAAAATTACTTTTTCCCTTTATTGAATTTTATCCAAGTATTTTCCATCATCCTCTACTACTTTTGTTCCTAGATTTCCATCCACTAATATTACTTTTTTATAAACAATTCTATCCTCACCTTACTTATTCGTTTTTTTTTTTTTTTTTGTGGATGAATAAAGTACATTCATCTAGAGCTATAGTCTGGTTATGGATTCCATCCTGTGATTTCTGATACTTATGGGGTAAAATTGCCTCTGTGTTGGTATTTTTACCCTTCCTTTCTTGTTGCCTAAACTTTGAGCATCAATGTATGGATATTTGAGGGCATAATTTTTAGTGCCAGATTCTTTCTTAGATTCTATTGACTGAAAGTCTGTGCAGCTGAATCATTATTCTTCTGTTATTGTAATTACATTAGCTTTGTGGCTATCCAGAAGTAGTTTTATTTTTCATCTAAAAGCTTTTAAAAAATAGATATACATGACATTCATATACATCCATATCCTTACCAATCTTTGTTGGTAAGGTATACACAATACTTTGCCATAAGTCTGTCATCCGTATATTGTAATCCATGGTCCAGAAATCCTAATTCCATTCTCAGACCCCCATATAGTAAGAATATCCAGCTGTTTACTTCTCAAATTTAGTTTTATCCTCTATATCCCTTGGTTCAATGGGTAACAATAATTAAAACACAACCTAAGTGTTTTGGTTTTTTATTCAATATTATGTAATTTTGGACAATACTTTTTCGATTACTTTTCTGGAAGTATTATTTGAGCTTATTTGAATAGCCAGAAGGGGAGAGTAATCAGCCATTTGGTAGGTCTTGGGAAATTCTGTTATTTCTTGGATATGTAACTTGGGAAGACAATAAGCCTCTTTATTGTTATTAGGTTGATACCCTTAAGCAGGGAATCATCAATCACCACCACTCTTTGCTTCATTCTCTGCTCCTTTCTCCTCCCTGATAGCTTCTATAGCTCTATTTTATCATTCCTGAGAAGATAGTCAGGTTTGTAATCCTCAAAGCATTCAGTTCTCTCCTTTTTAGGAAGACCCATGAATCTTTTTTTCCCCTTAATTATTATTTTTTGTTTAATTTTAACTTAGAACATTCATTTCCACAAGATTTTGAGTTACAAATTTTCCCCATCTTTCCCCTAGACAGCACCCCAAAACAGCATTCCCACTGAATACCCTTCCCTCAATTTGCTCCCTCCTATATCCTACCCTGTTCCCCCTCTGACTTTCCAGTAGGGCAAGATGGATTTCCATACCCCAGTGCCTGTATAGCTCATTTCCCAATTTCATGTAAATAATAATAATAATAATAATAATGGTAATATATTTTTAAACATTTGACTTTAAAATCTTAGATTCCAGATGCTTTCCCTTCTTCCCTTGCACCCACCCTTACTGGGAAGATAAGCAATTCAATATAGGTTGTACATGTGTAATTATGCAAAACATTTCCATAGCGGGTATATTGTGAAATACTGACTATATTTCTTCCATCCTATTTGGCCCCCACTTGTTGTATTCTCCAATTTGATTCTGTCCCGTTTTTTAATGTGTGGGGTTCTAACTACCCTCCCCTCCAATCTGCCCTCCCATCTATCGTCTTCCCTCTTTTCCCCTTCCCCTCTTCTTTACTGTAGGGCAAGATACCCCATTTTCTGCATATGTTATTCTCTCCTTAAGCTAAATTCAATGATAGCAAGGTTGACTCATTCTCTTTTGCCTTCCTGTTCTTCCTCTCCCTTGTAACAGTTTTCTCTTACCTCTGTTACATGAGATAATTTATCCTATTCTGTCTCTCCCTATCTCTTCTCATTATATTCCTCTCTCCCCTCTTAATTTTCTTTTTTAGATATCATCCCTTCCTATTCAACTGATCCTCTGCCCTCTGTCTATGTATACATGTACACATATATATACACACACTCACATATGTATTTATACACACATATACCCTCCTATATAAACATATATATACACATATATACACATAATATACATATACATATACACATATACATACATACATACATTATACACATACACACACATTTATATTCCCTTCAACTATCCTCACACTGAGCAAATTTTCGTAAGTTACAACCATCATTTTTCCACGCAGGAATGTAAATAATTCAACTTTAATAAGTTTCTTATGACTTGTTTTCCCTGTTTACCTTCTCATGCTTCTCTTGCTTCTTGTGTTTGACAGTCAAATTTTCTATTTATCTCTGGATTTTCAACAAGAATACTTGAAAGTCCCCTATTTCATTGAATGACCATATTTTCCCCTCAAACATTATATTCAGTTTTGCTGGGTAGGTGATTCTTGATTTTAATCCTAGCTCCTTTTACCTGCTGAATATCATATTCCAAGCCCTTTGATCCCTTAATGTAGAAGCTGCTAAATCTTGTGTTATCTTGATTGTGTTTTCACAATATTCAGATTGTTTCTTCTTGGCTGGTTATAATATTTTCTCCTTGACCTGGGAACGCTGGGATTTGGCTATAATCTTTCTAGGATTTTTCTTTATGGGACCTTTTTCAAGAGGTGATGGGCAAATTCTTTCAATTTCTAAGTTGTCCTCTGGTTCTAGAATATCATGGTAATTTTCCTGGAGAACTTCTGAAAGGATGACTTCTAGGCTCTTTTTTGATCATGGCTTCCATGGAGTCTCCTAATTTTTAAATGATCTCTCCTGGATCTATTTTCCAGGTCAGTGGTTTTTTCAATGAGATATTTCACATTACCTTCTATTTTTTCGTTTGTTTGAAACTGTTTCATAGTATCTTGATGTCTTATAAAGTCATAAGCTTCCATTTGCTGCAATCTAACTCTAAAGGAATTACTCTCTTCAGTGAGCTTTTGAAATTCTTTTTCCATCTGGTAAATTCAGCTTTTTAAGGCATTCTTCTCTTCATTGGGTTTTTGATTCTGTCCCTTTTTTAATGTGTGGGGTTCTAACTACCCTCCCCTCCAATCTGCCCTCCCATCTATCGTCTTCCCTGTTTTCCCCTTCCCCTCTTCTTTACTGTAGGGCAAGATACCCCATTTTCTGCATATGTTATTCTCTCCTTAAGCTAAATTTTTTAAAGCCTCTTTTGCCATTTGAGTTAATCTATTTTTAAGGCTCATGTTGTTAACTCTCTTTTTATGATTTTCTTACATCATTCTCATTTCTCTTCTCAATTATTCCTCCACTTCTCTTACTTCATTTTAAAAATCCTTCTTGACCTCCTCCATATCCTGTAACCAGTACATATTTTTCTTGGAAGCTTTTGGTACTGGAGTTCTGACTTCATTGTCCTCTTCCCATTCCATGCTTTGATCCTTTTTGTCTCCTAATAAGGAATCTATGCCAGGATTCCATTTCTTCTGCTTGCTCATGTTGCTAGTCAATTACTTGACTTTTGAATTCTTTGCCACTGTAGAACTCTGCTTTCAGAATAGAAAGAGCTTTGTCCCAAATTGCTGAGTTTTTTTTGCAGCTGCCAGAGCTTTATTTGGGTGCTCTCTCTGAAGCCCCCATAATCTCTGACTCACTGGCTACACACCCCAGGATCTCCACCTAAGACAACAATCAAGATCCAAGCAGATTAAAGCAAGAGCAATTACTCCCTGAATGGTCACTTAATCCTCCAATGATCTGCTGGCCAGGAGCTCTGGAAGCAGCCACATGGTTGCTGCAGAGCCACCACATCTCTGCAGCTTCTTGCCGCAGTGGCAGGGGCCATACTATGCTCCTCGGTCCCCCATAGTTCCAATAGATTTCCACACTGACCTTTTACTTTGTCTTTGGTGTTTATGGGTTGATAAGTCTGGAAAGTGCCACAATTGCTGGTGATTCACTCTCTTCAAGTCTGCTCTGGCTACCAATGGTTGGGGCCACCATGAAGCTAAAACCATGGCTCATGAGGGCCTGGGCTCTTCTCCCAACACACTGGGGTTAACCCTTCCTATAGGCCTGCCAGGCTACCTTCAGTGGGAGATTTGTTTCTCTCCATCACATTTTGGGTTCTGTAGCTCTAAAGTTTGTTTACAGTCATATTTTATAGGAATTTGAGGGAGTTGTGGGGGGGAGCTTACAGAATTTTCCTGTTTCTATGCTGCCATCTTGGCTCCACCTCTGAAGCCACTGAATCTTTTTAAAAAAAATTTCTGGGTATAAAGCTATTCTTTTTCTTCCTTTCATTTGTGTAATACTTTTTTGCTTCCTGTTCTCTTAACAAGTCAATGGATCCCATTAAAATTTTTTTCAATCCAGTTCTTATACCTATGTATGATTTTATTTTGTCCAGCAGATGGCAAAAGTATCATGGGGACGGAATTATCTGGCTTTTATTACTTTTACCCAATGCTTATTTAGCATCCCTGTGCTTCTGCAGACCTTACATTCCATCAAGGGGATAAGACAGAAACAAAGAGAAAGATGATACTAGGTAACAGGTGGTTAATTCACTAAAGAAGTGCACAGTGCAAAGCAAAGTGTGGTGGAGGTAGTGAATAGAGAAGTAAGCAGTTGCTGGATTGTGGAGATGTAGAGAGGCTTCCAGGTGGTAGTACAAAATTAACTATTGTATTGAAAAGTTAATAATCAATATCAATACAACTTCTTAAACTTGTTTCAAATCACTTTGAGTTTATTTAATTTCAATGAAAAAAATATCATAACATTTCCCTGTGTCTATTACTTTCAATCATCCAAACTTCACCCTTCCTTCTTAGATAGAAAATATCACTTTTAATGAACAGACAAAAGAAGAATACACCAACCATGTATAAGAATTCATGATGTCTGGTTAGGCATTCCTTGTCTATTATAGCAAACTATTCTCTTGATTCTACTAATTTAATCTGCATCAGTTCATATAAACCTCTCCTTGTTTTTATGAATCTGTCATATTTGTCATTTTTAAAAATTGTAACTCATGGCTCAAAACACTTTTGAATTAGATTCTTTTCATTGGTGGAGTTTGATTACTCAATGTTCTAATAACAACATGAAGGAAGGAGTTTGGGACACTTAGAGAGAAGAGAAACCCTGGTCTTCGAGAGAGAGGAAACATATGGTTTCAGATTCTCTTTGGGTCACTCTATGAAGAAGTCCATATGTAGAAAATCCAGGACCTGAAGCATGTTCCTAGCCTCAGCTTGCTATAATAATCATAGGTAATAGCTAATATTTATATAGTACTTTTGATATATGAGGCATTGTGCTTATCACCATGAAATTATTTTCTAACTTGAACTTCACAATAATTCTGAGAAGGAGGCTTTATTGTTATCCCCATTGTCAATTGAGGAAATCAAGGTTGATGGAAATTAAATGGCTTGTCCACAGCTAGTCACTTTCAGAGGTGGATTTTGGATTCAAGTCTTCCTGACTATTGGACCAGAAGTCTATACAATGTGCCATCCCTTGGGTGAGATCTGACATTCTCACGTCATTGGGTTGAGAAATCTTGTTCACAATGGAAGAGCTAATTCACTTTGTGTATTTTTTGTTATATTGTCAGATGTATACTTCCCCTGATTTCTATTTGCTATCATCTTGGATAAATGCATTTTATTTGCCATTTTCTATATGTGTTCTTTGTTGAACTGGCATTTGGTGGGAAGAGAGTCAAGCTTTGAATACACAGCTTGGAGGGAGTTTTTCCCTGTGAAAGGATAGCAAGGAAGAGTTTAATTCAAGCTTAAAAATTATTTCCCCTAGACTAACAATATTTAGGGAAGCACACAGATGTAATTTGAGTCTGGTACCACCTCTCTCTGAGGAGAGCAGAATGGTTATCCTTTGGCTCCAATTTTTGCTTTCCCTCTTGGCAGGAATAAAACCTGAAGAATTTGGGTGGAGGAGACTGTACAGATATTTATTCATACCTCCCTGTGAGCCACATCTAGATAGACTTGTATAGTCATATATAACCTACATGGGCAATGAAACCCATCACTCCTATTACAAGTACTTATGAGAAATAAAATTCTAGTATATTCATTTACTCTTAATTTGTTAGGCACTTTCCCAATTCAAGGACATTTATTTTGCCTAGTATGTAGCATTTGAGTTGCGTTTTAAAGATTAGGTAGGAAATCAATAGACAAACTTGCCATGGATGTGGGGAGAATTGTTAAAACATTGGCAAAAATTTGACAGAACAGAATTATTCATTCATTCAATAAGCATTTATTAAATATCTGCTATACTAGGGACTAGGGCTATGCTATAAACATTAAATGCTACATTCCCTGACTTCAAGGAGTGTGTGTTCTATTGGAGGAAACAACATGAAGACAGACACACAATCACATGAATGAAGGAGTACATGCTTAAATCACATATTTATATATAAAGATATACAAAATATTTAAAGGGGTATTTCTCTAGAAATTTGTGAGGGGAAAGGAATCAGAACAGTGCCCATGTAAGTTGTGTGGCACGTAAGTTGAGTGTTGAAGGAAGTAATGGAGAATAGACTGTGAAAACATGGAGATAGGACAAAGAATGTCATGTGTGGTCAAAATCCAGGAGTTTGGTTGGCTTATACATGGAGAATATGGAGCAGAGAACTGTTCAATCAAGGTATCATCAATTGGCATTTATTATGTGTCAGACATGCTAAAGTAGGGATATTAAAAAAGGCAAGGAAACCAAAACAAAATAACAGTTAAATAAACAAATAAACAAACAAACAAAAAAAAACAACCAAAAAGCAAATCACACACATACACACACAGAGACACACACACCAGTTCCTATTATCAAGGAACTCAATCTAATGAGACAATTCACAAACAATTACGGAAAACAAAATGTACACATGACAAAATATTGGTAGTCTGAGAAGGAAAACACTAACATTAAGTGGGCATGGAAAGGTGGGACTTTACTTGAGGTTTGAAGGAAGGCAAGTAGTCTAGGAAGTGAAGATGAAGTAGAAGAATTTCAGGCGACAGGGTTAGTCGGTGAAAAGGCATGGTATCTGGGATGCAGTGTTGTGTGTGAGAAACACAAGGAGGTCAGTGTCCCTGGATCACCAAATATGTGTGTGGGGGGGGGGGGAGAGGAAAAAGTGAGATGTAAAAAGGCTGATAAAGTAGGAAGGGATCAAGTTATTTCTAGGCAATTAAGTTTAGAAATGACATGGAAGAGTATAGCATGAGTCTAGTACTTCATGAATGGCATATTTTAGGTAAAATAGTCACTTGGTCTTCTCCAAAGGTAATAAATCATTTCCTTCTTCCATGACTCTGATACTGACTGTCCATATTCATCTTTTCTTTTTATAATTCATTGTTTCCTTCAAGACTTGGTTCATGCACCATCTTCCATGCAAAACCTGAAAATGACCACAAGATATATTATCTTTAAGTATTTGAGCCAAAAAGGGAGAAAAATAGCTTCAAAATAAGGCAATCTGTATTACAAATCAAATAGAGCTGAGATGGTTGCTATGGAAACACTTTTCTATAAATTTTTTTCTTTTATTTATTTATTTTATTTTACATCATTCATTTCCATGAGATATTTTAGTTTGCATCATTCATTTCCATGAGATTTTGAGTTACATATTTTCTCCCCATCTTTCCCCTACCCACCACCCCAAAACAGCCATCCCAGTGTAGTCCCCCTCCCTCAATCTATTATCTCCTATGTCTTCCCCTGTCACCCGTTTGACTTTTCGGTAGGGCAGGATGGATCTCCCAACCACAGTGCCTGTGTATCTCAAGTTCCAGTTGGATGTAGTTAATAATAATAATAATTGCATATATATATATATAGATATATATTTTTAACATTTGATTATAGAACTTTAGAT
>JAQQSV010008705.1:0-13704 GCA_028646515.1 Pseudochirops corinnae | reverse complement strand
AGTCTTCTGGTATTTAAATGAATGCACTATCTATATTTCTTATGTAGAGAGCCTGTTCCATTTTGTGATTAATAACTATATCAGCATATTTGTAGTTACTGTAGGCATTGTGAATACTGCATTGCTGATACACCAGTCCAACAGCAAATCATATCTATTCCTTCCTTCATTAAATAAGTACTATTTGTAAAGTATTACCTTAAGGACTAGAGAAACAGACAAGACAAAACAAACAAACATAAAAACAATACACACATTCAGGGCATTTACATTTCTTATACTAATGGATAAATAATTGTATGGCTTTCTATAGGACTTTACATAACCCCCCTCCCAGCTTTCCTTCTATTCATCTATTCATCAATTTTTCATTCATTGATTCATGTGTGGATTTGTTTATCCATTCATCTTCATTCATTAATTCTCTCAAGTACTTAAAAAATTATACAAAAGGGAGAACAGAAAGTTAAAGAATTATATGACCATTAGTCTATAGCTACTTACTGCGTAAACTCGGAGATAAAACACCTAAAATCAAAGTCATGCTAGCTACTAAATTCAATAGAATAATATAAATCTGTTCATAATTTAGAAAAAGGAGAAATTTTTTTTATTGTGTTTAATTCACATAATTTCTTTTCCATCTATGATCTCTAGATGTCCTTGTATTGTAACTTTTTGCATTGTAAAGCCAAGCACAAGCAGCTTTCCAGAGGACTGCTGCTGGGGGCAGCTTTTCAAAGTTCTGATTACATAGCATAGTGAATGCTCTATGTATTCAATAACAAATCAGAGCAAAACATTCACAGAAAATCAAGGTACAACATTCACAATGTCACAACTTATCATAGAAATCAAAATACAACATTCACCATGTCACATCTCAACAACTTAGCACTAAAATAACCACACAGTTTTCACCAAAGTGGTCATGTTGTTTTGAACAAAACAAAATCATTTAGTCAATCAATCACTTAGTAACTTGATCATTCAATCATAAAGTACAAAAGGTCAAAGCCCTCCACCCATGGGACACACTAAGTTAGTAATCAGTCCCTATTCAGTCATCAGTCTCCATTCAATCATCAGTCACTACTCAGTCATCAGTCACTAATCAGGCACCTCTTAAGGGGTACTAGAAAATACAGAGGCAATTCACCCTTCAGTTTCAAGCAAATCACAATTTCATCACTACTTCTGGAGAGCATGAAGTTCAAACTTTGGAGCCATTAAGATGTGGTTTAAAATTACAACCTTGATAGTTGAAGGGAATAAGACAAGGAGAAAAATTGTAACTCAAAATCTTTTGGAAATAAATGTTGAAAACTGAAAATAATTTAATTAATTAAATAAAAAATAAAATAAAATAAAATGAAAATTACAATCTTGCCACTTTTGGACTCTGTATACCTGTGCAAGTTATTTGACATTTCAAAGCTCCAGGAAAATCTCAAATTCTGAGTTGGAAAGAAGAAAACAACCTCTTTTTCCTCTCTCTTTTATTCCTTATCACAATGAAATCACAGGTCGAGTGTTTATCACACTTCCTATATCCCACAGTTTCACACACTGCCTGGCAAAAAATGAGAGTTTCCTAAATAAAAATCAAATAAGTTGTTTTTACTTTTCCTTTCCTTTTTATGTTTTTTGGGGGGTGGTAATTGGCTTTAAATAACTTTTCTAGTGTCACACAGCTAGTGTATGAGGCTGGATTTGAATTCAGATCCTCCTGAATCCAGGGCAGTGTCCTCTATCCATCTAGCCATTTAAATGCTCCTGCCCTTTGTTTTCAAAGGGGATCAATGATACCATACAATGATATCTTGACTAGTGAATGAATTAGTTTTAAGGGAGGCAGAGTTGCACAAAGTCATCAGCTTCTCTTTATCTTCCAGAGTTGATAAAGTCAACTGGCAAAACAAAAATCTGAACAATTGGTGATGGCCAAGGATGTGGTAGGTGACCTTGGTGTCTGATGTCTGTTCAAGCTCTAAGCACTCCACGGTGCCTGCTTCACTGACTTTAATGAATGTTGGAAGAAATTGTTCTCACCTTCCATTTCCACTGAGGGAAGTCTTCACATCCTCCTAATTCACTGATGGATCTAAGGGCTATTAATTATCCTCAACCTGATTTGGCCTGTCTGTAAAAAGTCTTATTGGACTGTGGGAAATGTCCATTCTGCAGATTCTTGTAGCCACAGGTGAGAGTTGGGCACTTGGGTGACAAATGGACACCCAAAGTAGATGAGCAGCCCTAAAAAGTGCTCAGCCAGTGGCCACACCAGAAATATCCTTTGTCCCTGAATGCCACAAAGCTAAACAAAATAATTTATATTTGATTCTAGAGTCAATTGAGAGCCACTGGAGTTGATGGAATATGGAGATGACATGGTCAGATCTGCACTTAAGGGAAATCATTTGGGCAGTTATATATAAGATGAAACTGAGTGGGGAGACTTATGGCAGGGAGACCAATTGCCCCCTGAGAGCAAGGGGTTGTTACAAGAGTCCAGGAAAGAATAGATGAAGGCCTGAACTTAAAAGGTAGCTATATGCATAGTCTGCTCAGTAGAGAAAAAGAGACAGATGGGAGACAGATTGTGGAATCAAAAATGATGGGATTTAGCATCTGATTGGATATGTGGGGTGAGAAAAAAGTAAAACATCAAGAATAATGGTGAGGTTATGAATGTGGGAGACTGTCAGAATGATGACTGATTATTTATTTTTGATATCTATTTCCATGTTTTCTCCTTTTTTAAGACTGTGAGTTCCTTAAAGGCAGGTCTTTCTTTGTATTTTCAATACTTGGCAGAGTACCTGACATACAGTAAGTGATTAATAATGCTTATTGACTGACAGACTAGTCTAATATTATATATAGTGTTCCATACCCCTTCTCCCCCATTTCTACAAGTGAAGAAAAGAGGTTCATTCTTATCTCTGTCCTTTGGGGCCAAAAGGTATGGGAGGAAACCATTAAATTAAATAAGTTCAAAGCAGAGTTCATTATTCCTGCCCCCCCCCCCAAAAAAAAAAAACATCCTCACCTCTTTCAGACTTCCCTGTTTTTCAAAGCCAAAACCATTCTGGAAAAAGCGAATAGAATCTCTTTGAGGGTTAGGTCTTTTTTTCACTTTTATCTTTGTATGCTTAAGGTATAACACAATTCTTGATGCATAAGGATATGAAAGACATTAGATCTGTTATTTCTGAGATATAAGAAATTCCTTCTCCCAATGCAATTAACATTATACATTGGAAAGAGAACCACTGACTCCCCTTCTCCTCCATGAGAATTAATTTAATAGAGTAGATTACATACATACATACATATATACGTACATGCATACATACATGGATATATGTATGTATATATATATATATAAATACAAATGAAATAGAGATAGTCATATACAAATTGTATATAATTAATACTTATTTAGGAATACATACACATACATATATTCATGTGTGTGTAAGATATAAATTAATATCTTAATGCAAATATATTCTGATTCTAGCGATGATTTTTTTTTTCTTTTGAAGGAGGGGTGAGAACTAGTTTCCTTTTGAGTAGTATTGTTTTGCTTCATTATCTTAAGCATTAGACACATAAACATGTCATGAGGAAGTCCAAATTTCAGAGTATGAACTCAATCATTATTTGTTCAATAAATGCATCAGTGAATGCCTTAATGATTTCAGTGCTGAATTTGGAATGAGTTTAAATTGTACCTCTGAAACTTAGCATTTATAGAACTTTGGGAATATCACTTACTCTCCCTTAAACTTAGTTTCTTCATCTGTAAAATTAGAGATAAAGATGTTTGTAGAATTTTCTTCACAATGTTATTGTATGGACTAAATTAGGTAATTAGAGTAATGGATTTTTCAAACAGTAAAGTAGAATAAAAATATCAGTTATTAATGTTTCTTGCAGTTAAATAGAGGCTGGCAATGAAGAAAATCAGCCTTTGATGAAATAAAAATTAATATAACTCAGAAAAAACGAAGGATAAAAGTAGATATGAACAGACGACAATAAATTAAAAAACAACAACAACAATGAAGTTGAATCTGCTTAAAGGAAGTTAAGAAAAATAGCAAAATAAGTGCAAGGAGATCCAGAATCTTATGGAAGAAAATGACTGCTTGAAAATTAGAATTGGGCAAGAGGCAGCTGAAAGAGAACAAGAAACAATTTTAAAAAATGGAAAATATGAAAAAAATAGAATAGAATGTGAAATACCACATAAGAAAAAAAAAACTGATCTGAAGAACAGACCAAGAAGAGAAAACATAAGAATATTTGAATTACCTGAAAGTTACAGTAAAAAAAAAAAAAGTATTGAGAAAGTAGTACAAAATATAATTAAATAAAATTGCTACAGTGTTTTAGAAGGAGGGTAGAGGGAATACAAATAGATAGAAACAAACACCAATCATGAGCTGAAAAAGATTCCTACAGGGATATCATATTCAAATTCTAAAACCCCAGGTCAAGGGGAAAAAAAAAATGTTATGAGCAAAACAAATAAATATTGTGGTATCACAATAGGAATCACACAAGATCCAGCAGCAACAGTATTAAAAGACCACAGGTCTTGGATCACTATAAATGAAATAGTAAAAGAACTAGAATTACACTGGAAAATACATTATCTAGCAAAATTTAGCATAATCCTCAATGACACCAAATGGATATTGAATGAATTGCCAGTCTTTCAGGATTTTGTTTAAAAAAAAAATGAACTTATTGGAATACTTGAAATATAAGATCTTAAAGGAATATAACGTACATATCAAAGGCTAATTATAAGGGACTTTGTGAGAAATAGATGGTTACTTTTTATACAAAGAAATGTAAAATATATGTCTAAGTTTATTATTAGTAATTGTGTAGTTTGAGGGGAAAAAATGATTGAGATAAACCTGCAAATGATATTATTCCAAAAAAGTAACTCCTTTCATGAAAAGTTAAAAAAGAATAATTATATAAATTTGGTACAAAAGGAAGAACTGACAGAGAGGAAATTAGAGGTAGAGTACGACTGATAGCTCTAGAAACCTACTTTCATCAGGAACGGGTTTAAGAGAGAAATATGTGTGTATGTATGTATGCATGCATGTATGTGTGTATGGGTATGCATGTATGTTCGCATGTGTAGGTGTATTCATATGCACATATGTGTATATGTGTATGTGCACATATATGCATGTATGCATAAGTATGTGTATGTATATATGTGTGTATATGTATGTGTATATGTATGCGTATATATATGTGTGTGTGCATATAGGCATATCCACATGCATATATTTATGTGTATGTGTATTGTACATGTATGTCTATGTTTATGTATATATGTATGTATGTACCCACATATCTACACATATGCAAACACACATATACACCTATACACACACACACACACACACACACACACATATATATATATATATATACACACACATACACAAATATGTGTGTATACATTGTGGTGTGTGTGTGTGTGTGTGTGTGTGTGTGTGTGTGTGTGTAAAGCCAAGCAACGGCAACTTCCAAGGTTTGGAATAGCAACATAGTAACTTTCCATCTATTCATTGACAACTTAAGGCAAAACTTTCACAAAAAAGAAAATCAAAATACAGCATCCAACATGTGTAATTCAATAATTTAGTAAGTCCTTAATTTAGTCACAAAGTCTAAGGTCCAAGTACTACTCCACCCCTGCCTAGCACATTCATTTAGTCAATCACAAAGTCTCTCTTCTGAGATGGAAATTAGTTTCCAGTCATAAACAAAGTACATTAATTTGGTCAGTCACAGAGCACAAAAAATCAAAGTCCTCCACACCTGGATCACAACTGAATTACAATTATCATCAGTTAGACCCTAAGCAGGATAGGTCTTTTCTTCATTTGCTTTGAAGCAAGTTCTCAGCAATCTCTGTTCCTAGGGAAACAAAGCTTAACAAAGCCACAGTATACATTGCCAGTGTCCTCATCAATTCACTCTCTGCCTGCAGAACAGTCTCAGGACCCATGAGAACATCAGCAAGACCCTTTTCCAGGATTCCTGTAAATATACAACAAGAAAATCCTCCTTCAGGGGTTCTGAACCAATAGCAAGGTTCCAGGACCTCTGTAACAATAACGCTTTCCTTTACCAGCAGATGAATCTGGCAAAACAACGTCAAAACAGACAGACAAAATAATGGCTCCTTAGTTCTTGGCAGCAATGGGTGGATACTCTCAAAAGTCTTGGCAGCTCCAAATGGCCTTCAGCAGTCAGGGCAGCTTTGGCTGGCAGTTCTCTCTCTCTCTCTCTCTTTCTCTCACTCTCTCTCTCTCTCTCTCTCTCTCTCTCTCTCTCTCTCTTTCTCTCTCTCTCTCTCTCTCTCTCTCTCTCTCTCTCTCTCTCAGCAGCTCTGGCCCCCAACAATTCTCCTTTCTTTCTGCCTCCATGATGTTGCTCCCCCAAAGTTCATCTGTTTCTCTCTCTGCTTGGGCCTCTCCATCCATGGCACCATCTCCTCCCAGTTCAGCCCTCTCTTTTCATGTCAACAAGTCCATCCCACAACTGGGATTCCCAAGCTCTGGGTTTCATATCAATAAAATGACAAAACTTACATTGCTATTACTTAACCTTAGGTTCTTTTTTATTTGTAAGGTTTCCCTCAATCCTCCCTTTCAGCAATTTGCATTGAATAAAAAAAAAAAAAGATATTGGAGTCTTTTGTTATAATGTATAATAAATCAGAAGAAAAGAAGTACTTTGACATTAATACTCTGATATAACAGATGGTAGGTAGAAATGAAAGGAAGGAATGCAATTCTTGCATTTTTTTCAAATTTCTGTGGAAGTTTACTTGTAACCATTGCTTCTTTCTTTCCTTCCTTCCTTCCTTCCTTCCTCCCTTCCTTTTTTCTTTTGTTTATTCCTTTCTTCCTTCCTTATTTCTTTGTTTCTTGGTTTCTTTCATCAATGGCACATGCATTTCATTAGGAGAATAATAAATGTGAAGTACTGCACTAGATACCAGAGAAACAAACAAAAAAAAATACTTCTCTCAAGGTACTTGCATTCTCATAGGAGAATATAAAGTGTATAAAGTTCATTGAATACAATATATACATATATAAGGTTGACACAAAGTATTTTTATGGCCATGAGGAAATAAAGATTTCAGAAATTTATCGAGCGGTGGAAACTAAATGGCAAAGTAAATGAAGAGACTTGCTAGAGATCTCCCCCAAACCCCTCCAAATACCTCTAGAAATTACTCTCAACAAATTCTGGAGAAGTGGAACCCACAAAATGATAGAAAGAAAAAAAAATCCAACCCTAGACAACTTTGGAAGGTTTACAGGAAAGGTGTCTTGCAACAGTCCAAAAGAGCAGCACAGTTCAGCATGGACCATGCCAGTACAGACAGAGCCCCAACAAAATTGGAGCACACCTTAGAGGACTCAATCACTGGCAGTTGTGACTCTTTTCAGACTTCTCAACCCACAAATGTCAATATAACTGAGCAGGTCACTAGGAAAGGTCTGTCAGACCTGGGAGAAAGAAGAGCAAGGTCTGGCCCCAGAACCAGAGTGACAACTGTAGTAGCTCTGGCAGTGGCTAGTTCTAGAGCTTTCAGCCCATAGACAGTGTTGGAATGAGTGGCTAATCATAAGGGTATTTCACGGACTTCTTTGCTACCACTGAAGCAGAATTCTCTTACTTTGTCCATGTTTGGATCTGGGGCACAGTCCTAGCAGGCAGTCCTGTGGTGAGGACAAGCACTGGCATGGCAGAGTTTATGGTGGCAGTGGACACGGAATTCTCCTAGGGTTACAAAGTAGAAAAGAGTGCTTGTGATCACTCACTTATTAAAGGACATTGCAGGAGAGGAGAAAACAACTCTCCTTTGACCATAACACCTTGTAAAAATGTAAAATTTATAGGTCCCTGGAAGTGTCTCTGAATACAGCTACAGAAAACTCCTGAAGTTTGGAGTCTATCCTTACCACTGGAACCAGAGATCTACCTTAACAAAGAGCTAAAATGAGCAGTAATTGGCTGGGGAAATGAGCAAACATTGGGGAAATAATCAACTATAGAATCTAATTTTGCTGACAAGGAAGATGAAAACATACAACCAGAAAAAGAAAACGAAGTCAAAGCCTCTACATCCAAAGCCTACAAGAAAAAAAAAATGAATGCGTCATAGGCCATGGAAGAGCTCAAAAAGCATTTTTGAAAATCAAGTAAGAGAAATTGAGGGAAAAAATAGAAAAGAAATTAAACTGACACAAGAAAATCATAAAAATGAGTCAACAGCTTACTAAAGGAGACCCCCAAAATGGTAAAGAAAACAACACTTTAAAAAATAAATCACCCCAAATGGAAAAAGGAGTCAGAAGGGCAATAAGGAGATGAATCCCTTAAAAAACATAATTGACCAAATGGAAAAGGAGGTATAAAAGCTCACTGGAGAAAATAAATCTTTAAAATCTAGAAAGGAGCAAATATAAGGTAATGACTTTGTGAGAAATAAAGATTATATAAAACAGATCCAAAAGAATGAAAAATAAATAGAAGAAAATGTTAAATATCTCATTGAAAAAAAAAAAAAAACAAATCACCTGGAAAATAGATCCAGAAGAGAGCATTTAAAAATCATTGGGCTAACTGAATGCAATTATTAAAAAAAAAGAGCCTAGACACCACCTTTCAAGACATTATAAAGGAAAACTGACCTGATATGCTAGAACCAGAGGGTAAAATAGGAATTGAAATAGTCGGCAGATAATCTCCTGAAAGAGCTCCCAAAAGGAAAACTCCTCAGAATATTGTAGTCAAATTCCAGATTTCACAGATCAAGAAGAAATTACTGCAAACAGTCAGAAAGAAACAATTCAAGTATTGTGGAAATACAATCAGGATAACAGAAGATTTAGCAGCTTCAACATTAGCATATCAAAAGGTTTGGAATAGGATATTCCAGAAATCAAAGGAGCTAAGATTAAAACCAACGATCACTTACCCAACAAAACTGAATATAATCCTTCAGTGGGGGAAAAAAAATGGACATTCAATGAAATAGAGGACTTTCAAGTATTCTTGATGGAAATAGCAGAGCTGAATAGAGAATTCGACTTTCAAATACAGGAATAAGATACACATGGAAAGGTAAACAGGAAAGATAAATCATAAGTGATTCAGTAAAGTGGAACAGTTTATGTTTCTACATGATAATCTGATATTTTTCACTCATGAGATCTTTCTCAGTCTTATGATTTTGGAGTGGATACATACACAGAAATACAGAGAAAGAGAGAGAGAGAGAGAGAGAGAGAGAGAGAGAGAGAGAGTGTACAGGATGAGTTGATTATGAAGGGATAATATCTAAAATAAAATTAAGCGTGAGAGGAATGTACTGGGACAAGGAGAAAGGAAGAGGTAGAATGGGGTAAATTATCTCACATAAAAGAGAGAACAAAAAGTTTTTTACATTGGAGGGGATGAGGGGGGAGATGAGAGGGAATGAATGAATCTTACTCTTATTGGATTTGACTTAAGGAGGGAATAGCATACAAGCTCAACTGCATCTGGAAATTTTTCTTACCCTGCAGGAAGGTGGAAGGAAGCAGATAAGAGACGGGGGATGATAAGAGGGAGGGCAGATTTGAGGAGGTGGTAATCAGAAGCAAGCATTTTTGAGGAGAAACAGGGTCAAAGCAGAGAACAGATGAAATAGGGGTCAGGATAGAATGGAGAGAAATATAGTTAGTCTTTCACAACATGACAAGTATGAAAGTATTTTGCATGGCTGCATGTGAATAGCCTCTATTGAATGGTTGCCTTCTCTATAAGGGTGGATGGGGAGGGAAGAAGGAGAGAATGTGCAAATCAAAGTTTTAAAAATGAACATTAAAAATTGTTTTTACATGCAACTGAAAAAATAAGATATATTGACAATGGGGTATAGAAATTCATTTTGCCTTACAGGAAAATAGAAGGGAAGGGGATAAGAGAAAGATGGTGGTAAGGGGAGGGAGGGCAGATTGGGGGAAGAGGAAATCAGAATACATGTCATATTTGTGTGGGAGGAGAGGAGAGGTGGGGATAAAGTTTGGAAGTCAAAATCTTGTGGAAATGAATGTTAAAAACTAAAAATAAAATGATTAATTAATAAATAATTTAAAAGAAATTAATTAATTAATTGCATATATACAGGTTTGTTGTTTCAATGGTGAGTCTTCAAACAAGTTGGCCATAAGAAGGTGGAAAAAAAAGTTTGAAATGAATTCTGAGCATGGAAGAAACATGAGAAAAGATGGAAGATTATGTGTATGAGGAAACACAAGAAGACTAATTCCGTGTATAGGGTAGATGAAGGGGATAGGAGATGTGCTGCAAACTCTCAAATATGAGTTAAATCCTCCAAGAGTGTCTCCCAACGAGCCTGCTTTTCCATTATAGAAAGTGTCTTGTCTTAATATATATGTTTGAAAAGGAATGAATAAAACTTACAATAAGTCCTAAAAAGAATGTGGCTGTTTTGCGTGGAAAAGACTAAAGGTTAACTTGTTTATTTTCTCCAGGCTTGTGAAAAGCTTTTGTTCCCTTTCCCCCTCATCTATCCTGTTGTTGGATATATTTAGCACACTCCTATCTTCCACATACCAGATATTTGCCTATACCAAATCACTTTACTTCTCAGTTTCCTCATCCAAAAAACACTCTAAAATTTAAGTTGCTTAAATATGCTGACCTACATTGATAAAGGCAGGTTGTTCTTTCAGAGTTCCACTGCCAAAGAAATGAGAAGTCAGCTCAAATACCAAAACTCCATTGTGTTTCCTCTTTGGTAATTAGAAAATTTTAATTTACTGAGAAGCACACAGAGAGACAGAGATGGAGATGGGGAGAGAGACAGAGAGAGACAGAGAGACAGACAGAGAGAGACAGAGAGAGAGACAGAGAGACAGAGACAGAGAGACAGAGAGATGGAGAGAGACAGAGATAGAGAGAGGGACAGGCAGGCAGACAGATAGAGAGACACACAGAGAGACAGAGACAGGGACAGAGATAGAGAGAGATGGAGAGAAACAGAGATGGAAGGACAGAGGCAGAGAATTCATGGTTTATAAGAAATGGCATCTTAACATGTAGAGTGATGAAAACCTGGAAAGTCTGACCCAGGAAGGTCATGTAGTCTCCAGGTCTGGAGATCCTCTTTAATGAGACGATTGATTATCTGTTCTGGATACTTTAGTTTTCTGTCTACCTTAAGTCAGATGCTGCTAAGGAGGTTCTGTGAAGCCCTTTCCAGCTACAGAATTGTATTATTTCACCAAATACAAGGAAAAGAATATATTGTGTTTCTGTGATGATGCCTATGGAGAAAACAACAGGAAATTGAATGTATATTATTACCTCCAGAGATATGTTACTCAAACATCCTTTTGTTTTGTGAGAAGTCTTCATTTCTCACTGAATTTATAAACATTCATTTCATGTTTGAAAATACCAAATGGCAGTCCATTATCTTTTAAATTAGTTGATCTCTAATCAGTTAATGTACATATGTTTGGTTGTGCATTTCTCAAAATCAGATTTTTCCTATTGCCTATGATATTATAATGACCTGATTGAATTGGGTTGTGGTATTAAAAGTCAATTAACCAGATGATTATGTTGGTTCACACCTATAGCCCCTGTTGCTTAAGATGCTAACATTGGTAGATTGCTTGGATGAAAGAGTTATGAGTTAAAATAGGTCTAAAGACCTTACTGTGTGCACTAAGCCTAATAACAATACAGTGAGACTCTGGGAGGAAAGTATCATCAGACTGCCTGAAAA
The DNA here is from genome assembly GCA_028646515.1 of Pseudochirops corinnae. Classification (NCBI taxonomy): domain Eukaryota; kingdom Metazoa; phylum Chordata; class Mammalia; order Diprotodontia; family Pseudocheiridae; genus Pseudochirops; species Pseudochirops corinnae. Next base: position 1,838 of record JAQQSV010008705.1, on the reverse strand, counting down.
AGAATGATCTGGATCTGGATGGACAAACAACAGGTTAAAGTTTTAGTTTATCTAGTAGTAAGTAGCTGCTAAACTGTTAGCCTGAACAAGATAGAGAAACCCTAGCTTAAAAATAATTAAAAATCAAATCAAATCAATCTTCCCAAAATGTGGAGACATAAAGTAAAAGGAAGGGAAAAGTCCCTGATTCAGGGACTGATGGAAACAAACTAATACCTCATCTAATGGAGAAAAGGGTGTGTACATATCAATATATATGTGCAAAGCAGGTACAAAATCACTTAAGGTAGAGGACTGAGAAAGGTATCCATCAAAGAGTGCTAGCTGAACTGAATCCTGAAAGAAGTTTTGGCTATTTTGCATCTAACACTCAACTATTAAATTATTAAATCAACTATATTTAATACAAATTGAATTGGTTATGTGAGGGATAATGTATAGTGAAGTTTCCCCATTCTGAAAAATCAAATCTAGAAAGGCTTCAGTATTCACTAGGCCTAAGGTCAGGTCACCTGACTTTCAAGCAATCTGGGACTTAGAACAATGGAGACCCTCCCCACAGAGCCAACTCATCAGAAGATATGCCAAATAAGTTTAAGACTGCTTTCATTGGACAACCACATGTTTCCAGGTCCTTTATCTCAGAGAAATTCCCACACTTGGGTTGTGGGACAGCCCCCCTACCAATAAGAGTGAAGGCCAGTTGGGAGGGGTTGGGTTTCTGCTTTAGAAGATTATATAATCATGGGTTGCCTTCTACCTGGCGCTCTCTCCCTGCAGATGCCATGTTGGGCAACAGGGGGTAGAGTCCTTTCTCATGAGAAAGAATAAAGACCTTTTCTGACCTTATATTCAAACTCTGAACTCTTTCATCTCACACAGTTAAAACATCATTTTTTTCAATCACATCACAGAAACTCACAAATTCATCTATCCAGACCAAGATAACTACTCTTTCAATTGCAAGTCAGTAAAAATATCAATAAATGAAATTATGAATACATTAATTATTTGATGAAAGAATGAAAAAATAAATAAATCCAGTCACTTATTAATGCTGATTGTGTGTGAAGTACTGTGTTAAATGTTAAAGGAACAAATAAGAAACGAAAGGCAAACCTTACTTTCAAGGAACTTAAATTGGAAAAATACAACATAACACAAGTAGACTTATGTTGGCAGAGGAAGATTTTCTTTTTTGAGGTGAGAAATTGACAGGGATAATCATAAAAATCATGAAGGAGTAAAAGAATTTGCTAATATACACTGTATATGGATGACTGCTTTCAAACTGCCTCTTTAAACTGTACTCTTCCCCAGCACTCTCCTATGTGTCCCCTTTTCTCTGACTCTCAGCATTCATATTTCATCTAACTACCTTAAGAAATATTATCAAGCATACATGTGCATTGTCTTTAATATTTTCCCTCCTTCCACCCCACTCCAAACTCCTGTCCAAATTTCCTCCAGAACACTGTATTCCCTTTATCCTTCCTCTGTTCATACTCTCGTTGCCTTTTAACATTCTATCTGCTATTTTAAAAATACCCCTTATGATAATAAATAAGCTTGTATATCAGGAAATGGATTCCACAAATTTTGAATGGAAACTATGCATAATAATGAAATACTGTCATTAACCTTTAAATACTTGAATATGCCTGGGAATCCTTTTAAGAATCTCCATGAAAGTCTTCATCTATTGCCTCCTCTGTTAATTAAACCCCTTTTTCCTCAAGCACCAGTACATAAGGGAAATAAATATAGGAAACACAGAAACAAAAAAAAGCTGTTATTTAATGTTATTCTCTTTTGGTTAATTACTAACATTGTGGTAA
>JAQQSV010008704.1:0-13705 GCA_028646515.1 Pseudochirops corinnae | reverse complement strand
GTCCAGTTTGTCAAGGTTGGTCATCATATGTACGATGTGTCTGTGATTGTGTACAGGTTTTGCCTGGTTCTGCTCTTCTCACTTAGCATCAGTCCGTATAAGCCTCTCCAGGTGATTATGAAGTCCATCTCCTTCCCATTTCTTATGGCACAATTTTAAAAGTTTTCTTTTAAAAGAATATGGGTTCTACCTAAGCTAGTCAATGTTCATTAATTGAGGGAATGGTATGTAAAGAGTGACAAAGTAGATAAAGTAAGCCCTTACCTCAAGAAATGTCCAGTCAAGTTGGAGGGACCAAGCTAACATAGATAGATAGGTAGATAGATAGATAGATAGATAGATAGATAGATAGATAGATAGATAGATAGATAGACAGACAGACAGACAGACAGACGGATGGATGGATGAACGAGTGGGTGGGTGGATGGGTGGATGGATGGATGGATGGATGGATGGATAGATAGATACATAAACAAAGAAATGAACAAATAAATGCATGACTGCATGAAGGAAGGAAGGAAGGAAGGAAGGAAGGAAGGAAGGAAGGAAGGAAGGAAGGAATATCCAGAAGAATGCCAAGGAACAGAAACATAAGCTCACAGATGTCACATAACCTCTTACAGCTGGAAACAGGTGATTAGATTCATGGATTCTTATAATTACAAGCTTCATAAGAATTAGAACCTTAAAGGCAATAAACCATGAGAAAAATTGGCCAAGAAGATGCAAAACATCTTCCAAAAGAAAAGAAATTGCTTTTTCAGTTCAATTCAAGAAGCTTTATTAAGCACCTACTATGTGCACCAGCTGATGCTAGATGCTGGGGGAAACAAAACGAAAGCAACCACTCCCACCAAAAAAGAAGTTTCTGCCCACAAGGATTTTACATTCTATTTGGGGACAGAGAAGAGATGACTACATGTACACTGGAGAGTGCTGACACCTAGGAAGACAAAGAAAAAAATTCCCAACATATGATGCCAACCTGGAGTCTTTCAAGAAACTAGGGGTTCTAAGAAGTGATAGGGAGAAGGGCAGGCATGCTAGGTGTGGGGCAAAGCCTATGCAAAGACCTGGAGGCCAACCGAATGCCAACTTCAGCAAACAGAGAGTAAGAGCTAATTCAGAACAGAAAGTGTTCTTGAAGAGAAAAAAAGTGCTTTCTCTTAAAAAGAAAAAAATGAACTCTTTAAAAGCTTTACTGATCTTTAGACTAACTCAGAGCAACTGTCCTGGCTTTGGTGGAAGAATTCTGGTTATCATATGATCAATTCAATTCAACAAACATTTATTAAGCACATGATATATGTCCAGTACTGCACTAAACACTGGGGATAAAAAGGGGGGACTGAAAAGTAGTCCCTGTTCTCCCTGTTCTCCAGGAGTTCAGTCTAATGGGGATACAAAAAGCAAACAATTCTGCACATACAAGATCCATACAGGTGAATGGCGGGTTATCTCAGAGGGAAGGCTCTAACAGTGGCTTGAGGGACAGAAAGTCAGAACGGGGGAGACAGCTCAATGATTAGCAGGCACTAAAATCATAAAGTCAACACTGGATCCAGATGGCTGAGCCAGAATGCTCCCAAGGCTTCTTGGAATCTCAACAGAACTGCATGTCTGCCTCTTGGAATGGGAAGATGGGGGGACTGTGACTTGGTAAGTCAGGAACTTTGTAAAATGGAGTCAAGTAAAGAGAGAGAAGAGTGACAGAGATCATAGGATATGAACTCAGCCAAAAGATGAAAAACTGAAAAGAACAATAGAAATCTACTCAAAGGTGGGGTCCATGGGGAGGGGGGAATACTCCCTCCTTCTCAATGTCCCTAGTGGTTTCCATTCTGCAGGTCCATGCCAATAGACCTCACCTAGAAAGCTCTTATGTCCTACCCTGACAGTGTGGGGCAAATAGGTACACAAGGTAATCCACCTGTGGGGTCTTATCCCTTACCTGTCTTCTTTGATGTTTTCTTAACAAATATTCATGGGGCACAACAGAATCCTCAGTGGTCAGATCCAAGACTGCCACCAATTTGTTAATTATTAGCCATCCTAAGAGTAGCCCCAGCCCCAATCATCTTCATGAACTACAGAAACTCCACACACCTCACAGAAACACAAAATTTTAGAGCCAAGAGGGATCAGAGAGTTACAGAACTCTTTAGGTCATCTAGCCTGCTGGCTACATAGGACCCACCACAGTTCAATCTGAACCCAATGGTTGGGCCATTTCTTCCACCATGTGCATTACACTTAGTAGGATCTTAATATATGTTTATTCGAATGAGTTGAGCTCATATCTCATAAATCTAGATCTGGAATTGACCCTAGAGCTTCCTTATGCCAAAAATGAGAGGAATGGTCTATACCAATGGTGGTAGAGAGGTAGGAGTCACTACACTGTACATGAGGAAGCTTGCAGATCACGTATTGATTTAGAAAATCACAAATTAACATTATCTGTCTTACCGTGGTTTTATTCATTTTGCTAAATAATTTCCACTTCCTGTTCCATGCTGCCAGTCTCCACCCTTATCCAATGTATTCTTTCTGCAACATACCCAGCACTTATCTATACTTTCCTTGAAGATGTTCATTGAAGAGGAACCCACCAGCTCCTGTGCCAGATTCTGACACTTCTCACAACTAAACTTAAATTTGTCTCCTTTCAATCTGAATATGGTTAAGCCCTCTTCCACATGTCAGCCCTTCAATCCTTGAAAACAGGATCTGATCCCCCTGAGTCATCTTCTTTCCTAGTAAGTGTCTCCAAGTCCTTCACCTGAGCCTCACATGACATGGTCTGGAGGCACTTCACTGCACGGGTTACCTCCCACTAGGGGCTCTTCCTAGAATGTGCTTCCTATGACTGAGTATAATAGAGAGGGGAGATAATGAGGGAAGGACTAGGTCTGGAGTCAGAGGATCTGAGTTCAAATCCTGCCTCTGATGCTTATTACATGAGTAACTGGGCAAATCTCTGGGTGTCACTTTACAAATGTGTAAAATAAGGGATCTGGGATAGATAGAACCTGGGGTCCCTTTCATTTCTGTTTCTGTGATTCTGCTCTGGATGGGGTCCATCCAATGGAAAATATGCCAACATGTCCTTTCCTTACATTTCTGGAAGTTTGGCCTATCACCACAGCAACAACAGAAACAGCAGGAGGATTTGAGGCAGGTACAAACCAAAGCAAATGTGCACTTCACTCAGCCTCCATGGGCCTCAGTTTCCTTTTTTGTAAAATGAGAAGATTGGGCTAGTTGAGTTCTGGGGATACTTCCAGATCTAGATTTATGAAATAGGAACTCAGTTCAACTGGAAAAACACGTATTAAGGGCCTACTGTGTGCAAGGCACATAATGAAACAGATGGTCCAACTATGGGGTGGAAAGGCTCACAAACTGTTTCATCAAGTGGCCAAGAATCAGAGAAAGAGACAGAGGTTGAATCAGAGTCCCATCCTCCATGTTAAACGTGCAGGCAACCAGGCCACTGAGCTTCCAAGTATAATTTCTTAAAAAATAACCAGTCTTTGAAGGCCCCATCAATGATAACCCAGCTCTCTTTCTAATTCTTTCTTTCAATCATCTAATAACAGCTTTAATGAGAAATACAGGATATTACTGAAGCATGGCCCGAAATAATCCTGAAATCTCTCAGAGCAGATGAACTGGAATTAATCTGCTGTAAAAGATTTGAATTTAGTCTTCCCAAGGGGGCAGTTGGTTTCTGGAGCACTACTGTTATTTTCCAATTTCTCTCTCTCTCTCTCTCTCTCTCTCTCTCTCTCTCTCTCTCTCTCTCTCTCTCTCTCTCCCTCTCTCCCTCCCTCTCTCTCTCTCTCTGTCTCTCTCTGTGTATGTCTCTCTCTGTCTCTCTCTGTCTGTCTCTCTCTGTCTCTTTCTCTCTCTCTGTCTCCCTTGCTCCCTGCCTCTCTCCCTCTTTCTCTCTCTCTGTCCCTCCATCTCTCTTTGTCACCCTCTCTCCCACTGAACCGCGGAAATCACCTGGATCTATGTCACCATTTACAGATGAAGAAACAGATCCAGACAGGTAAATTCACAGCACTTCATATTCAAATGGGACCTCAGAGGCCATCTAATCCAACTAGTCCCTATCCCAGATTCCCCTCTATACGTGGCCACCAAGTGGCCATCTGACCTCTGCCTGCTTAAGTTGCTTCAATTCAATATGCACTCATTTTTAATGTTTTTAAATGAACACTATTGAGGTCTTCTGTTTTTACATTGCATAGATCTGTCCCAGCATTCCCTTCCCCTCTCCCAAAGAATCACCCCTTATAACAATTTCTTTAAAAAAAAAAAAAAGTAATGAGAAGAAAATCTAGCAAAACATCAATATACCAAAAATAAAAAATTTGGTCCTGTGTTCCACATCCTTGAACCTTACCCCCATTCCAAACCCCACTACAAATAAATGGAGGGGATGGTATCTTTTCCTATTTCTTCTTAGACCCCAAGCTTATTCCTTAAAATTTCACATTTTCTATTTTTTTGTGGCAAAATTTTTTTCTCAACTTACATTGTTGTGAACATTGTATGTATTGTTTTCCAGGATGTGTTTGTTTGAATTTGCTTCAGTTTATGTAGATCTTCTGAGGCTTCTCTGAGTTCATCATGCTTGTCTTTTCTTCCATCACTGGAATATTCCATTACATTCATGTGCCCCAATTTGTTTAGCCACTCCTCAATCCATTTGTTTCTAGTTCTTGGTTGCCACAAAAGAAGCCATAATGTCCATTTGGGGTATTTGGGTCTTTTCTTATCATCAATGACTTCTTTGGGGGTATTTAATTAGCTATAGAATCTCTGGGTCAAAGAGAATGTACATTCAGTCTCTTTATTTTCAGTAGCTTCCCTTGACATGTTTTGGACATGTTGAGTTTCCAGAGAGAGAGCTATCCAGCTACCAGCTACTTTCAGTCCTTTGTAAGTAAATCTTCCATCTATCTGGAATCAGTGTCTCTAGAACTTCCATCTGTGGCTCCAGATTTGTCCCTTCAGTTCAGCAGAACCAGTCTGATTCCTCTTGCACATGACAGCCCTTTGGAGGCTACTATAACTGCCCTACATCCTACTTTTCTAGGCACTCTTACCAAAAACCTTGCAGACTAGCATGTCCAGGAAATAACAGAGTTGACCAGAAATATGCTGGTAAATGAAAGAGCAGGGACTCAAGTCTGGGTATCTTGACATCCACTGCTTTTTTCCACTACAATACCCTTCCTTCCAATTACAGTTGCTAGATGTTCCTGGACATGCTAAGAAGAGTTTCTACTGTCACGTCCCCAAAAGTGACCACATTGTCATAAACAGATCTAGTATCCAATCCAATCTTTTGTCCCTACTTTAATTGGTCCAAATATTTTAATAATAGCAGTAATAATAGCTAGCATTTGATTTAGTACTCTAAGGTTTGCAAAGGACTTAAATATCCCTTCATCATATCTCACAACAACCCTCAGAGTTATGTACTAGTATTATCCATTTTCTCAGTGAGTAAATTGAGGTTGAGAGAGGTTAGATCACACAGGGTCACACAGTTAGGAAATGTCTGAGGCTCATTTGACAGGGTCCAAGGCACTTCACTATACTGGTAATTCCTTGAGGCTGGATTTGAATTCCAGTCATCCTAACTCTTGAGGCAGCTAGGTGGCACAGTGAATAGAGTTCTGGGCTCTGCATCAAGAAGACCTGAGTTCAAATGCAGCCTCAGAAACTTCCTAGCTGTGTGACCTCAGGCAAATCACCTAACCCCTATTTGCTCATGGATCAGTAATCCACTGGGGAAGGAAATGGCGAAGCACTCTAGTATCTTTGCCAAGAAAACCCCATGGACGGCACTGGTGAACTTTGGTCCACAGGGTCAGGAAGAGTCAGACATAACTGAGCAATGACAACATCTGAACTCGAGGTCCTGCACTCCTTCCCACTGCCCAACCAATCTGCTTGGAAAAAGGAGTTGCCCTGATTTCTGAGCCACACAAAGACATAGCTGTGCAATGAAGGGGTTTTCCTAATGAATGCTGTCAGTTCCAGAAGAATAGGAAGTAATTCTGTGTTCCAGTTTTATAGTATGTTTGTTATTCTCCCTCACGCTAAGTAGGAGACAGACCAGATCATTGCAGATCAAGGCTTTGGAAACCATTCATTCTAGATCACATATAACCTGATTCTCCTCATTAAATGAAGAGCTTTTTAAATAAAAAGGAGACAGGCAACAGGGAAATGTGTATGCAGGCATATGTGTATTTGTATTGTGTGTGTGTGTATGTGTATGTGTGTGTGTATGTGTATGTGTATGTGTGTGTATGTGTATGTGTGTGTATGTGTGTGTATGTGTGTGTATGTGTGTATGCATGTGTATGTGTGTGTATGTGTGTGTACGTGTGTATGTGTGTGTATGTGTGTGTATTGTGTGTATGTGTGTGTATGTATGTGTGTGTGTGTGTGTGTGTGCAGCATATCCAGGGAGGCATTATTGATAGAGAATTGACATAGGGGCCTGAATTAAAGTTCTGCCCTTGATACAAACTGGTTGGGTGACTCTGGACAAATCATTTAACTTCACTCTGCCCCCAAGCAACTCTCTCAATAAGGCTATAAGTTACAGAGAAGTTACCAATTTGAATTGGCATTGGTGGGGATGGAGCCAAGCTGGCAGAGAAAAAGCAAAGGTTTATCTGAGCTCTCCCCCAAACCCCTCTGAATTGTCATTGAAAGTACATCACCAGGAGCTCCTCACCCCAGTGATTATAACACAGGTCTAGTCAAAAATTAAAACCAAAATCCAGCCATGTGTTCAGGGATACCCCATTGATCCTGGTCACACTTAACTGGAGTTCTCATTGCACAAGGAAATCAAGAAAGAGGAGAGACAGCAGAGGGATGGAGACAGAGACAGAGTGATGCATGGGTAAAAATATAATATATAGACATATATATTGTTGCAAATGAAATCCTGAGAGACTAAGTTTCTGGGTATTAATAATCAATTTATTAATTAAGCTAGCCAATAATCATTAAATTGATGGTCAGTGGTTTCTCTCCATAACCTAAGATGAGGAAGGTAACCACAACTATTTCTTTTGACAGGGAACTCCCCTTGCAAATGGAATTCGATTCTGATTTGTGGGAAATTAATGGGAAAGTGGGCTAAAATCTCCCCATCCCTCCCAGTTACCACATTGTTAAGAGGGAGGGGAGATATTGACTGAGGATTTGGCCTGGTCAGGAGTTTGGAGCTCCCTTGGAATCTGGACACCCTGACCAGGTTCTCTCTGCTTCAGTTTCTTCTTCATGAGCTGAGTTGTCCTAAGCTCTAAAGAAGAGGAGTGACAGAAACTCTTTCCCCGGGGGAGTGATCTTACCCAAACTGAATCTTGTTTATGCCTTAGACAGAAATCAGGTTTCCCAATTGCATACGGTCCTTCCCAGATGCCTTAAGCAGAGCTGGGATAATTCTGACATCATTTAGCCTGGAAGGGGGGGCCACTCTCTAAGTTAGTCTTTTTACAAAGAAGGGAGTCTTGCAAATTGTTATTAATAATTAAACGATACAGCATTCAAATTAATTTCTTTCAATACACATATATATACATATATATATATATGTATATATATATATATTTTTTTTTTTCCTCCTAAAAATCTTCCTAGCTTAGGTAACATTCCAATCTGTCAGAAGAGATGTTCCATGTAAAACTGATGTCATGGAGAAATTGGCTACAGTTTGACCTTAGAGGCATCAATTGTCTAGTCATGTGGATGTTGGATTCCCAAAAGGCACATTTCTGGTCGATAGTCAATTAAAGGAAATGTTATGTAAGAAAGCCATTACTGGAGGTTCCCTTTGCCATTTGACTTATTTTCCGGAGGCTTATTTCATAATGGCTTTATGAATTGGGGCTTAAATGTACAGTTCCCATCAATGAAAGTCTCATTGAAGCTGCCCCTGAAAGGCACCATCCAACCTCAAGTCAGATCCCCAGAGTCAGGCAAATTGCTTACTCTCTGCTTATCTGTCATTTTTGCTTCCAATGCCCCAGCCCATCACAAGTCTTAAAACTATTCCACAATCACTAAAAACCTTATGTCATTCATTTTTGTAAATACATCTTTTTGAATAATGGAGACAGTCAACGTCTCTGGGTTTGATGAGTTTTTTAAGTTTCCAACTAAACAACTTTTTCATTCAGTTGCTAAATAAACTTTCTTGTAATGTCTCTCAATAGTCTCCCAGTTGATCTCACTGCTTCCAGTGTCTCGCCATCTCCAATTCATCTTCCACACAACTGCCAAATCACAGATGTGATGATGCCCTTCTCTCACTCCAAAATCTTTGATAGATCCCTCTGGTCTTTATGATAAAAATCTGTGTAGCCCCTGAAAATTCTGACCCCACGTCCCCATGTGACTCTCATTCAAACACCATCCATCTTTCTCAGGACTATTAGTCTGCTGGCTGTCCTCTGGACATGGAATTCTATCTCTCACCCCCATGCCCTTGATTACAGGTGATCTCTCCCATGTCTTGAAGGTACTCCTCATGGAATAGCTAGCTTCCTTCTAAAGACAGCTTAGCAACACACAGCTATAAGACAACTCTACCAGTCACAGGATGGAAGGAGATGTCTACATTCAGAGAAAGATTTAGAAAGACCAGAGTTTAAATGGAGACTGAAGCAATCTACATGCTATTGCTCTTTTCCATGTTTGGCTTTGTTTCTTCTTTCCCCTTGTGCACTCCATTGGTTACAACCCCCTCTCTCTGTACAACCAGACTAATGTCCAGTGTGAAAGTATTTGCAGATCCTGCACTTAATTGCATGCTGCCATGGCGGGGGGGGGGGAGGGGGGGGAGGGAAGGGAGAAAATCTGAAACTCAAGGGATTGTGGAGCTGAATCTTGTAAACTAAAAGTAAATAAACAAATCAATTAGAATTTTTTTTTAAAAAAGGAAAGCAGAAAAAAAGAAAAGAAAAAAGATGCAAGAAAGACCACGTCCACAATGAACGGGATAATGCAAAATCAAAGAATAGCAAAAGGAAGTATTAGAAACGGAGCCCTGGCTTCATCAAAAAAAAAGAGAGAGAGCTTAGGCCGAAAGGCCACCTTCTCCAAGAGCTCCCTCGCAAGGCCCTCCCTCCCCTAAAACTTGGCGTTCCTTTGCACATACTTGGTAACTCTGTACAGGGAGAGCCTTTCCTCCCCCCTTCCCCACCTCCAATATAATGAATCTGACGGCGGAGACTCCTCTTGGCTCCATATCCTCAGCTCCTAGCCCAGCGTCTTGCACAAAATAAGAGCTTAATAAATGTCTTGTGGAATCTCATCTTCTCGGTATCTGAAATATAAATCCTCTTATTTAGGGAACTTGTTTGGTGAAGTTTCGATTTAGTCAAAGGGCCACACTTGAGGGACCTAGAGAACCACATGTAGCCTTGAGGCTGCAGGTGCCCCACCCCTGGACTAGACCATCACCTTAAAGACCCTTCTAGTTCCAATTATATGTTCTTTGGATCCACTGACTCTGGAGGCATAGGTCCTGGGTTCAAATCTTTGACAAGTCCCTGAACATCCCTGAGCTCCATTCCCATGAGTAAAATGAGGAGATTGGACCAGATAGCCTGAGGCCCCTTCTAGCTCTTATCTGGGATCCTATGCATGACCTTGGATAAGTTACTTCATCAGTGTGAGCCTGTTTTCTCAGTTGTATACTGAAGCCCTCTTTGGTCTTTCCAGCTCTCATTCTAGGATTCTATGTTCCTAAGACCAGGAGCATCAAATTCATTTTCTAAATATATCTGGATGGCAGAATTTCCCAAGCTTTGTTCATGTGCTTTGCCCCAGTGACACTTGGGATTTGTGAAACCAGTCTTGTCTTGAATTATTTGAAGCCAGCCTGGGAAAAGAGCTGAGAGGAATACTGCAGGGATTTTCCCTGCAGTACCTACGATCTAAAGAATTTGACTTTCTCTCCTGACTTCTGAACGTGTTCTGAAATTGAAGCAGCTGTGGGTTGGGCCACACACCGGCAGCCCATGTTTACTCCTTCCCAGCAACAGTACACCCATTCTACAAGTTGGCTGCTCAGCTCGTACCCAAGATGCACAGCTACAGATGTGAAAAGGGATGCAACCAAAAGATCACTAACAGGGAATCAAATGAATTCTGTTCCTGGATCATTGAATTAGACCTGAAAGGAAGTTTAGGAGTCATCTTCCTTCTCAGCACCCCCACTGCTACCCCGCCACGGTCTCAAAATGAAGGCAGGAGGTGGGATGGAAGAGTATTGTTTCTTTTATTTAAATTAAACATTTCCTGTCCTACATAGAGTGCTTTCAGTTCTTCAGCTATTAATAAAGAGAAAATTTTAATGGCAGATACAGCCGTAGAGCATCTTTTCCCACCTTCACCCCAGGGCTGTCAGGAGAACAACAGGAATGTGCTATTTGTCATTTTCACCAGGTTCGTGCTCTTCCACCCCGCCCTCAGCTTTCCCTTTTCCAAAGTGTCAGCTATAAAGAAAGGAGAACTGAGAGAGGGGGTATCATGATACAGAAAGAAAGCAAACCAACCGATTTAAGTTAGTTGTACTTTTCAAGTTGGTTTTTTTAACTTTCTCTTTAAAATGCCTTTCAAAAGGAATAGCTAGCAGGAAAGAGGAAAAGAACCTTACCTATGAGGCATCCCGGTCGTGTGGGCGACAGTGTGTTCAGATGACAGGTCCCATATTTTCAAATACCAGTTCATTTCCAGTTCCCGTAGCAGAGCCAAACGCCGGGCCCTGAGCTGGCTCGGGTCCGAGGTACTAAGCTGGCTGTCTGGTGCATTTTCTGGGGCCTTCTTGGGAGATTTGTCTTTACTCCCCACAGAAAGCACAGATTGTTTCCGTAACTTTGTGCTCTCTTCAGAGATCTTACTGCCCACAGCCCCAGTCCTGGCTGCCAGCATGGTTAGCAGTGGTGTGGCTGTCTTGCTAGAGGGAAGCTCTAAGTCACTGTCATCAAAGTAATTTGAATTGATTTTCTGCTCCTAACTCCCTCCACCCCCCCTCAGAGCCTCCTTCCCCCATAACCTTCTCCTGGCCACAGAACTGTAATTAGATCCATGTCTGTAGGGCTCAGCATGAAAGGATAGCTGTAAGCTTTTCATGGCTCTATCCGTGGCAGCTGCTTACCTGGGATGTACTGGGCCACATCATTTGTTTTTAATAAACTCTAATTTAATAATCTTCAAGTTGGTTCAAGGTTATCTATTTCAAGGAGCTAACCCCACTGCAATCCTGGCTATAACTTTTTATACATAGCATCAGTGATACTGGGATTCAATTATCTTTGATCTACATGTCAGAGGTTTATAACTAACTTTATAACAAAATAGACTCCTTGTGATAAAATATTCCCCCTCTCTCCTCATTACTAGCCACCCACCAATATACTAGGAATTTTTTAAGTGTCATGGTGAATTTTACCAAATTAACATATCATTGGAAAGGAGATGTACAGTCATTTAAGGGGGAAGTGAGTAATACTTTTTCGTGTGTTCTCAAAATTTCTGCCTTTAATAGATTTTTTTATTTAATCTGGAAGCTAGACTTTTGGACAAAAGTCAGTGAAGCCAGGTACTGGTTTTGTGCAGTCTCTATTCTTGTTTCATAATGAGATTCTCATTTCATCTTTATTCATTGACCCTCCCAAAATTCAAAGCGTGGGAGCCCAAATCAATGTTTGATGACCAGAGAACTGAGACATGAGGAATTTGAATAACTTTAACTCAGTGTGACTCTAAGTGCTCTTGCCCAATAGGAGCATTTTCCTCTGTTAGTGCATTTGGAGGGGAGGGAAGAAATGGGGAATGAATGATGTGAGTGAATGTGTGTGTGTGGAGGGAGAGAGACAGACAGACAGAGAGACAGAGAAGACTTCAGCTCTCAGGAAAACTGATTCGTGAGAGGAAACAAATAGTTTGAATGAATTAGATGTTTTTCACCTGAAGCAAAAGAAAAAGAGAAAGAGAGAGAGAGACAGAGACAGAGACAGAAATTTGTTTTCCTGAGGGAAGGGTGGCAATGTGAAGAATAGACTGAGCTTGGGGGCAGACATGTTGGGAGGATGGAGTAGTCTTCTCCCCAATTCCTTGGGTTGAGGGGGAAAGCAGACCCAAGAAGAGGGCTACCACATGAACAGGGTTCTGGGAGGAGGCAGTCCTCTCTCAAGGCCTACTATACCTTTGACTATCTGTGGGGCCAGGCCATCACTTCTGCTGGAAACCAAGGTCATCCCAGGGTCCTTGAAGTAAAGGTGAGAAGATGATGGGTACCTTGGGGAGGAAGCAAACTCCCATGAAAGTATCCTTGGCTAAAGTTCTATTCATCTTGTTTGATTCCACTGAATGACTTTGTCTATGTGACCCCCCATGGTTGACTCAAGTGAACACCCTCAGGAAGATGAGTGTTCTGGCCTCCAGGTCTGGCACCCTAGCCACTGTGCCACCTAGCTGCCCTATAAAGGTGATATAAAACAACAAAAAAAAGTAAATTAAAATTAACAACAAAAGAAGTGGGAACCATCTCCTCTGGTAAGGACTTGGCAATGTTTGATGGAGGAATACCAGTCTGGGAGAGGGGAACCCAAGCCAAGGCTTCCTTGTCCCCTGCCCAGCCCCTGTGCATTGCTATGCAGCGAATCTGTCTAACCTTAAGACACTCAAAGTGGAAAAGAAAAGGAGGTATTCTGATGGGAGTCCATATTCCCGAGGAAGGAGAGTGAATGGGGCCTTTGTTGACTGGCCCGTGTGACCTGAGTGGCCCCAAGTGATAAAGAGGGCGTTAGGAAAGGTGAGCTCCAGCTGGCCCCCTCCTTGCTCATATCTGTTGGCTCCCTCAGGCACACAGTGGCATGCTGGGAAATGTTTAACAGCCAGTTCTTCAAGAGGAAAATGAAAATTCAACACAATTTTAAGTCAAACCTGCTTTTTTAATTCTAGACAATCAACGAAACAATAACTGAAGCCCTGATTTGTAGCATGTTTTCACACTGGAACCTTAACAGCTGGCTCTCATTAGGTATGAGGGCTGGTTCCAGCACACTCCTGCGTATTCAGGTGATGGGCCTCCAAAAGTTTAGCCCCAGGCCCAACCTACTCCAAGCACTACTTGTCTAGGCCTCCTTTTGTGAGCTAATGAGAACAGAAAAAGCATCAGGCTTTTTGTGGTGACAAAGAATTGATAATTAAGGGGATGCCCATCAATTGGGGAATGGCTAAATAAGTTGTGGTCTATGAATGTAATGGAATACTATTGTGCTATAAGAAATGAGGAGCAGATGGACTTCGTATTCACCTGGAGAGGCTTATACGGACTGATGCTAAGTGAGAAGAGCAGAACCAGGCAAAACCTGTACACAATCACAGACACATCGTATTGTGACGACTAACCTTGATAAACTGGACTCTTCTCAGCATCGCACAGTTATAAGAACTCTACAAGACTCAGGATGGAAGGAGATGTCTACATTCAGAGAAAGATCTAGAAAGAACAGAGTTTAAATGGAGACTGAAGCAAACTACCGGCTCTCTATCTTTTTCTTGTTTGGTTTTGTTTCCTCTTTCCCATTGCTCATTCCATCCATTATAATCCTTCTTTATAAGCTGACTAATGTCTAACGTGAAAGTATTT